>JBAJNP010005072.1:0-30468 GCA_036877545.1 Yasuhikotakia modesta
GTGAAGACAGATGTGTTTATGTGAGGCATCTGTTTCAGCTGAGCTGGTTTTTCTTTTGTCTTTCTGTATTGTTGCTTTTCAGTGTTACTGTATGTAAATCCAGTGGCTGCGTAAAGAGTCTGAATAAATGTTGAGCTTTAACTTTAGGCCTAACAAACAGCTGAGCTAATCTGTCAGAATGTGCGTGTCACATTCGTCTGTTGCTGTCTTTTCGCTGCATAATGCAGTGAAGGAGAACCGTAACTGTCGTCACCAGACGCTCTGTTACCTGTTAAAGCTATAGACAGTCTGATTCTTCAAATATTGAAAGGCACTTTGTTAGAACAACAGAGAGAGAGAGAGAGAGAGAGAGAGAGAGAGGAGCCCTCACATTGAACATTTTTGCCTACTTCATGATTACGCAAGCTCCTCTCTGGCCGGTATATATTTCCCGTGGAGCAGAAAGCGAATCATCGCAGATAGATTAGATTTAGTGCCAGTGGGAGAGATAAATCTTACTCCTGAGCTCTGAGTTCAGGGACGTCCTCCTTTTCCTCACACCCCTGCCTTTCCTGAACGTGGTATAGCCTCTTTTTGAGGCCTTGTTTGTACGGCTCCTGCTCTGTGTAATTGCACTCAATAGGTAGCAAATGCAACATCATAAATCAGCGCTGTCCTAACGCAGACGGGTCGGGAACGATTTTGGCCTCGGTGGTCCAGCTGAGACATACATTCACCTCAGTTCTCCTGTCAGACAGCTGCCCAGCTAACAATTTCAGTTTGAAAGAATATTTACCTAATGTTTTTTTAAGGTTAACTTAATGTAAACATTATTTAGAAAATTATAGGAACGTTCGAAGCATTCAGTTTTTCAGATTAATGTTGTTGCTTGATTTTTAAGAACGTTATTCAAACATTTCAGTTCTGTAGCACTTTCCACTACCTACTATGGAATATCATTATTTACATTTTTATGTTAGTTTATGTAAATGTTAATGCAGGATCTTTGTGATAACCTTGAGGGACTTTTAGAGAATGCTCTAGAGAATCATTCTGAGAATGTTACTTGTTGTGGGGCTCTCAGATCTCGTGAAAGACGATAAAGCTTGATTTGGAGCTAAATGCTATATTTAGCAACAGAAATGTATTGATGAATATTGTTCTCTGGATGTTTCATTTAGATGCAGCGACCAATAGGATTAGAGGCTATAACACCAGCCCAGAGAGGGCATGAAATAAAATAAACAGGAACAAGTGAAAACAAATGTTTTTAATCAGAATGATCTGGGACACATTATTTACCTTATCTGGGTTTTTGTTATTCTCTCCATTTCCTGAAGGAAATGGGATAGTTTAACTGTTCTCCTTACGGTTGTGTGCGGCGTCTGATATTGACCAATGGGAAGTTAGCGAGACAAATTCTCATTGTTGTGAAATACATTGTTGTCTCAAATTACAATGTTCACAAAATAATAGTGCGATTAGGCCCTACAATGTTGTGTTTTACAGTGCATTCCCCATAATTCAATTTGAAAAACAGCATGTTGCACCTGACTACATTTTACCAGGGAGTGAAACAGCAGCCATAATTTCTGATTCATCTGGTGTACACACTTATTATTTATAATGTAATATAATTTCAGGCAGTTACGTGTAGATATTCTTGTTCATTTATTCTGGCACACTGCTGTAATACTTGGTATTAACATCCATCTCGGGTCGGGTGGTGCAATAATCACAGTTTGACGGGTGTAAATGGGATCCTTTATCAACCGAAAATATGAAAACGTCCCCACAGAATATCATGTTTCATATCAACATATAGGGACATAGACCATATAAAAGACCGACACATACACACTTAAACACTTGTGTTTGTGTTTAGACTGAAATTTGCTGCAATAATTTACTGTGAGGTAGGGTTAATATTAAGTTTATTTGGAAATAAAATGTCTGCAGACATTTTTCATGATTTTACACATCCCTTACACATCACAGGAGACCCTTGGTATTATCAGGTGTTAACAACAGTCTGCCTCAGCCGACCACTTGTGATCCGAGCACCAGAGACAGATGTTAATACCAGGTGTAAACACAACCAACGTTAAGTGAATCATCAGAGATCTGGCATGAATAGATTATTCATTATCATTGTGGTGTATAACATTGATGTTAAAAACACAATCTTGTTGTGCAATATTTCATGCCTGTCTTTCATCTTAGACGGTTCACAGTTATTTATGAAGTGATATTTTTACAGTGACCCAGCAGAGAATGAGTGGCACTGCTTTCAATCAAAGCAGCAACGTAACATTAACCTTTTCTAAACGGGGAGAGAGGAACAAACTGATAACTAATGATCAGACACTTAATTATGACTCAAACTATCCACCAGAGAGTTGCACGCGACGCATGAATTAATCTGCTAACTTGTACACGTCATATTACACTGATGAATGATAGTCAGTGACGGCTGCTGTATTTAATCATATTAAATATTGGCAGGGGTAATTGGTTACTGCAAACACTGTAATGTGGGCGAATCGGCAGGGGAACTGGGGTCGTGAGACGTCCTGTCCTCCTCGCGTCGGGTAGGGAAAGTAGATGGTGAGATTTGTGGCGACACATTTTAGAGAACAGTGTCTTTATCAAACTAGGGGTAGGGTAGTGATTGGCTGGGGAACCGCATGAGGTTAAAGGGCATTGTCTTAGTGACAACTTACACCTGAGTCCAAGGACACCTCGTGCACATACAGTCAAAGAATAGATATAGATAAATTTACACTTTACTGACAATCTTTCAGTAATGACAGTGAGGGCTGCTAAAAACAAGTACTTATGATTTGTTTTCATTATGTAATGTTATGACTCATTTTATGAGTTTTATAAATAATGTTTGCCAAATGTGATTTATGGAAAGGAAATACACAATGATTGTTTTTATAGCTGCACAATCTGTTTTGTCTTCAAGCATTTGCATTTTTGTCAAATTGCATTAGGTTGTTGAATAGACACTCTGAAACGTATAACAACATGTCTAAAGCGTAAGGAAGTAACACAATTTTAGAGATTAAGGAAGTGTGTCTGTAAGCAGTGCTGGTGGATCTTCATCAGATAACCAGCAGGGTTCTGTTGTGGTTCTGCTGTGGTTCTGTTTCTTAAGGTGTCCCGCTGAGGCCGTGAGTCTGGATATGGGCTGATGGGTGGGCTGGGCCTCTGTGATTATGTGGGTGGCAGAGCCTCCATAACATCCATAATCTTCCTTAATTACCCACAATTCCACAGTTAGCTTGCGCTTCAGTGTAATGTACAGAAGCTGTTTGGAATACATCTCAGTAATGCCCCAAATAATTTGTAGAAGGGAATTATAGTTTTGTGTTCCATGCAGTTCCAGTTGTATCCGTAGGGTATAACGTACATTATCCATAATAATAATGGGCATGAAACATTGAGTTGAAATTCTTTTGGTATGTAGGACTTTTTAATTCTTTTATGTCTTATGTTATGTTTAGTGTTCCTGCAGCTTAACTGAGCAGCGCAAAGGTTGTGGGTTCGATCCCAGGAAACACAAGTCCTGATAAAAGTATATACCTTGAATTCACTGCAAGTTGCTCTGGATAAAAGCTTCTGCCAAATAAATACATGTAAATGTAGGAAAGTAGTTCACGTAGGAACAACAGTAAATTATACACCACCGCAGATACTTACAAATACTTCAGAATCCAGAGAGCTGTGCTAAGAAAAGACTTTAAACGAATGTAGACAGTCTGTATGGCATGTGCTATTGAGATCTCAAGGCTGTGCTGGACCGCAGGCATTGTTTTTCCGCACAGAGATCTCTGCGTCATTAGCTGAAGTTCTGTTTCACTGGAGCATTCTTCATTACAATCTGCTGGAAGCTGTACTGTAGCTACATTACCAGCAATGCAATAGGGACAGCCTGCCCAGAAAAACCTTCAGAGATGAGTTGAACTGGGCCGTACGTCCCTCTCAGTGCTGTTTCTTTTGCTAAAACACTTCTAGCATTGTTAAAACAGCTACAACTTGATCTCTGTATCCACACACGCCGTTTGCAGCCGGTAGTCACGCTTGCGAATGGCGACGTGGCCCTGATTTGTTGATGATAAATTGGTTGAGATATTTCTCAGTATGAAACTGTCTGAAATTCGGCCTGTCATGTTAACTCATGCCTTTTGAAATGAGCCAAAATGAGAACAGTTGTCCATTTTTGAAGCAACCGTCTGTTTTCCCAATGAAAATGTTCTTGGATAAAGGTCTACGAGAAGACAATCTGTTGGGTGTCTGATGTAGCTAAATAGAAGAATGATAAATAGAAGAATAATTCAGTGATAAGAAGAGACAGGAATGGACCTAAGTACTGAATGAACAATGTCTGAATGAATCACAGATTGTAGCTTTAACCTTCTAAATGTTTTTGGCGCAGTTAATTATGTTTATGACCTTGTAAAAATGGAGTATGTTTCCCAAGTCTCCTGATTAACTGGTTTACCGTGGTCTATTTACCAGATTAGTACAGTATGGGTGAGTCGACTGGGTGGTAGTTTAAAGTAGCGTGAAATTGTTTATCAGAAATAAAGACACCTGCCAAACAAACCGTTACATGCAGGTCTAAAGAGCAGTTGACAGATGGAGGGTTTAATCCTTTAATTGGAATGTTGTACTGCTGTGAAAACTGGTGGCTATTCAGAAAACAGGATCTATACATAAACACAATCTTAACATCCTAAAGCTAGTGATTAAATAACATCATACAAACATTCGCTCATATTTCTATGTTTTTGTAGTACAGCAATACTGAATCTGAGGGAAACGTCTGTAATGTTATGTTTGATGTTATCCGCAAGCAATTAACCATCTGTTTTTTTTAATTAATATTTTTTCTTACTTATTTTTCCCATAAACTGCCTGTGTTGCATCATTCCCAAATTTTGTGGCTGAACACATTATGAAAGATTATTTTTCTAAACAGTCTTTCCAAGACTTTTAATTGGTTCTAAGATATTTTAAGATATAAAAAAGTTTGAATAAAATCTTTACCAAGCAACAAAGTAAATCTGAATTTAAGTAGAATTTTCAAAAGACAATTTTGAATGTTTTTGTTAGTTAATGTAAAGTCTTGCATTCTAGAATTGTTAGCTGGGTATACAGCGCTGTTTAGAAGCAGTGTGCTAGTGTTTCATTCTTAACCATTGTGTTACCCGATGGAACCATGCATGTGTTTGCAGAGGCAGTACCGCAGTATTTGCACATCAGTTGCAGTCAATGCATCTCAATCTGTCGTTCTTCAGATGGCAGGCGGGTGCATGGGCCAGGTGGACCCAATCAAGCTGCTAAATCAAATGGAAATGCTGCAGACCGTGCAGGGCGACACATCCTGCTTTGTAATGCATTGGTGGCGCATGCAGAGCACAGTTGCTCGTCAAATGACGCACTTGTGCCAAAGCCACGGGTCGCAACATCTGCACATATCAGCGAACAATTGAATTTCAGGATGTCAGGGAAGGCTGTAGAAAAGGTGGAATTGTTCAGAGGTGAGGTTTATCCAATCTCCTGCGCTTTTGCTTCTTTTTAAAAGTGGGAATGAAAGAACTGGACCTCACGTTGGTTCTGTGTAATTACCTTTTCCATCGCCATGTGGTCGGAGAGAATTGTTCTTGGAGCTTTGCCAGCGTAGTGACATGCCCCTGCCTCAACCCTGAAGATGTTTCACCTTGTTTCGGTTTTTAGCATAATTATTTACCTCACCTCTATACATGCACATACATACAGCGGTCCCAAAGTGTTTGGACACTAAAACACATAAATGTATGCTTTAGTGAGGCTTAATGTCCACATACATGTTTGGGGCCGTTGTATAAACATGCACAAATTTGTTATTCAAATCAGCAAATTACTTTTTACACTCGCTTGCTCTCTTTTGTTGAGAGGTTGTGCACAAATTTTGAGGGCATTTCAAGGATAAATGTTTTCACTGTAATAGCCACTTACTGTGGAGACAGTAGATTCTTTAAACGCATTTAATGGTCACTAATTAGGGTGATGAAATGTGTTTTAAGACGTGCAAATCATAAAGGACACAGGCTGTTTTTATTTCCCCATATTTCTGTGACTTTCCTCTGAATATCTGAGTGAGAAATTACCTCAGGATGACAGCTGCATTGTCTATCAAGCTGAGTGTTAGAGTGTTTGCAGCGGTAATATGTACAATTGTTTTGATTGACAGATACATTTACATTAAGTTTGAGATGAACAAAAAGCCCCCATTCACTCTAAACACCCCTATCATTTTTCCTCTCGCAAACACGACCCAGCCCACATTTGGGCATTTAGTGTTTTTTTGTTATTTCATTTTTTGCTCTTAGTCTAAAAATGAAAGCAAAATTAAACTGTGTACAAGGCACATGGTGCCAACAGGCAGCACAAAGCAGAATCTTGGAATTGCTTTTTTAATCAGTAGTTTGTTGGTTTTCGAGTAGGAGTATCTAAACTTCTCAGAAATAAGATCTATTGAGAAATAAAACTGTGAATGTGATGCTAAATAAAAGGATTAGGTTTGCTTTCATCTTGTTTTACACATAAACCTCACAAAATGGTATTTATGCTTAAAACAAGAAATGCTACTTGCCTCAATAAAACACATCTTCTCACCTCAAGCATTCACCTCAAGTTAAAGGAAAACTGAGATTTCACTCAGAAATTACTATTATTTTCTCATTTATTTCTACCCTCAAGTTGTTTTAAATGTTCATGACTTTTGTTGGAAACAGAGATGTTATGTTGAATGTTAAAGAGGCTGACAGCCTCGTTCACCATTCACTTCTATTGCACTTCTTCACACAATAAAAGTGAATGGGGACCGAAACTATCAGTCTCTTTAACATTCTTTAACATTTAACATTTCTTTTCAACAAAATAAGTTCCTGTGTGAAATACAAGACAAAGTTATGGGGATGCAACAGCATGAGGATGAACACATAATAGTGTTTAACATTGGAAACAAACAATGAAATAGGACAAAAAACAAAGAATGCAAACCTTTAGTGGATGTGTTTTAACATGTAAATGGCAATAACTCAGTATTGCAAATTATTCCTCACAGAATGCTGTGAATAATGTGTGTTTTGGCGTTCATTGCATCGCGTTGACTCCCACGCTTTTCACTTTCTGCAAGCGCTCCCAGCGGCTTCTATTTGTAAACTTTGTTCTCTGGAGCCGCGCTCCTAATAAACTGGCCTGATCTGATTTCCTGTAGATGAAATCACACTCTTGCATTGGGCCTCAGTGGCTCTGCCCTTTTCTCACATTGTGCTGAAACAACTCCCCCTCACCCTCGTGGTTTCCGGACCCTCGCAGCCTTGGCTCATTATGAAACGGCGTCGGCATGTCAGGCAGTGATGGAGTGCTGGGGTAACACTGGTCCCCTCTCAGCAGGAAGGGGGACGTGCCTAACAGGTTCTCCTTTAAAGTGCGTCCCCCCACCTGCTGTAACTGCGGGGGGATGAAAACTTGCTGTACAGCCACTTTTAGAGCAGCAAGGTCGATACGGTTTAATAAGCTGGTCCTGCATGTGTCTGCCAGGGCCTTCCGCTTGCAACACCAAGGTTGTGGGTTTGACTCCCAGGTAACATAAAAACAAATTTTGAAATTGAATGTGCATTTGGTTTGCATTAAAGCGTTTGCCAAATGTGTGAATTGAAATGCTGTAAAAATGCAGATATCTGCATGAGGTCAGTTAATAAACTGTGCAACCAAAATGCTAACAGGTAATCAGTAAATGCTAACTTATGTAAAATGAATTAGGGAAATAAAAACATTTTTGTTGCACAAAACTATCACAGTTCTCAGGAAAACAAACCCACAGGTTTTGCATAATAACAGTAACAATGTTCACAGCGGGTGATTTGAGGTCTGACAGTAATTGTTCTGAAATGTTATCGTTAAGGGTGCTGAGGTTGTTGGAAAAGCAGCTGTTTGGAGGCTGTAGCTGTGGTGCTTTAAACAGGATAAATTTAAAGGTGCAACGTTTTTGAGAGTGTTTACAACACTGACAGTCTGTCAGCACACTTAAACCTCTAAGAAGCTTTGCTCTAAATTCATTCTATTTAAAGGACAGATGCTGTAAATACTATATGGCTAAATTATATTATAATACAGACCTGATATGGAAGTCTTTATACACTAAAGTAATATTATTAAAATTGCTTTATTGCAGTAATTGACTTTAAACTAAAACATTGGGGTGACAAGCTGAATTCTTTCATTATCAAGATTTAGGCTGAACTTTGACAGTTCTGCATGAAGGATATAATGTGGAACTTATTTTTAAATCTAAAGCAGATGGCACATTTAACAAAAGTCATTTGCAGTTTTTTTAATGGTAGTTTTAATTTTCAGATATCAATGATTATACAATCTGCTGTACGAGTGAACGTGTTCTTAAATAGATCACAAATAATTCAACGTTTGTGATGAATTAACCTTTTGTAAATTGTTGTAATAAT
Source organism: Yasuhikotakia modesta (assembly GCA_036877545.1). Classification (NCBI taxonomy): domain Eukaryota; kingdom Metazoa; phylum Chordata; class Actinopteri; order Cypriniformes; family Botiidae; genus Yasuhikotakia; species Yasuhikotakia modesta. Next base: position 8,502 of record JBAJNP010005072.1, read on the forward strand.
GAAAATCAATTTCTGTCCCATAGGTTTAACCAAGCAATATCAAAACGTCACGTTCAGACCGCTGGTTGGAGAATGGTTGATCTACTTAAACGGGTCTGATTCAGCTCTGGTACAGATGTAGGAGATGACAGATGACTGTAGATAGAGAAATCTAGTGCACGCATTTCCTGCTTGTGCTATCAACTGTAGCCACTCTTTGTTAGATAAATAACACACGACTAGTATGCTGAGGTGATAAGTAGCCATCATTGATCTCCATCTACACAGAGCTCTGAGCCGTTTCAGGCTAATTCTTCACAGTTGTTCTTTCTGCAGATGCCGTATGGTGAAGGTTTCATGCCACCTGCCTTCAGGTGAGAGTTGTTGGTGGATGTGGAGGTGAGGTGGGGAGGCGGGGCAATTTTGGCACCGGCTGAGAAGCATCACCTTGCCAGACAGAATCGGCTAATTAGCAGAACAGAGTCTGTCTCTCATATCTTATATACAGTATCCTAAAATGACTCTTCTTCTGTGGTGGAACGTGCATTAAGTTGGCCTACCCAGGTTAGATGTATAAAAAATCTCTGTCATTTATGCTTTTTTATGTGATAGATGCACTGAATGGACATCTGAGAGCTTTATATCCCAGTTAGATGCTTATTTACCAAGTTTATTAAAAGTAGTTATTTTGTTTATAGAAATTTAACAAGTGAAAGTGAGGAAGACATTTTGAAAAAGGTTGTCCACCTTTTTCCTGAATTATTTTACATGATCTAATGAGAGATGCAAAGCTTGATAATGTTTGATAATTTGCAGTATCTCTGCTATGTATATCAGTGAACATTATACTAGGATGTACAGCATATACAGGATACTAGGATGCATATTCAATTCTCGCAGCTTTTTTTATTAGAAATACCTGATGAGTAGAATTGAAATATTCAGAGGTTTAGTTAGAATAAGGTTTAACTAGGATGCATATCAATTCTTTCACAGCTAGTTATGCTAAAAAATGTTTAGAGGTTTCGTTTTTTGTGAAAAGCAGACCCACCTTTGGTCCCATATTTCAGAAGACAAAAGCACTTCCCACTCTGGCATTTTTCGTTGCATTTAAAGCACAATTATCCAGCTTTGCTAGATGATAATTCAAGGAGAACTGGCTCTGAGTGACGTTTGTTTAATAAGAAATCTGTATGCTAATTTTCAGAGCACTTGACCTTAAAAGACTTTCATCAGGAGTTTTCAAATATTTGTGTTTTTGTTGCATAAGAGATGGCAAATGATTCTGTTTGTTTACGTGACGCGTGATGAACCAAGATTTGCAATTTTACAGGCAGCGTAATTAAATATGTCGTGGTTGTGATGCAGGATTGAGATGACAGGTGCTGTAAATTTTGTTTAATGAATACAAATATCTGAATATAGCCTCGAGAAACGGGTTCGAGTTCTGCCGTGGGCAGAGTTTCTCACAGACGAATTCTGGCTCCTCTCAGTTTTTATGAAGGCACCCACAGGTTTCTGTTTATATAACCAAACAATATTAAAATAATGACACATTCAACCCATGATGCTACAAGAGATTGTTGGGTTACAGTGTGATGCGGCCCAGCTAGGCTTCTCTGCTGCTAGCGCTGACAAAGATCTCTCAAAGTCAAAAGTTTTGTGAATATGTTTATTCAAAACAGGCAGTACTGTACATGCATGCATCCTTTTTTCATTCTGTTCTGCTTGCCGCTTGTTTTTCTGTTCCACACAGATATGTGCGCCTCTCTTTTTGTTATCTGTGCCATAAATTCACAATGGAGAACAGATGGACTTAGTTACCGTTGTCAGTTAAAAACAATGTGTTATGTTCTCTAGCTACCTAAAGAACTGTGGAATTTTTAAACCGCATTTATTCATTGCGTGGGTAACATGTTGTCTGTCAGCTTCAACACGCGGTTTATTACCCGCAGCTGTGCAGAGTTGCAGTTATATTTTACCCTGAGCGACAGGGTAAAATAGAGAAAGTGAAAGAAAGTGAAGTATGCTTTCTTTAGGTTACGTATATGCTAAACGGGCGAGATTTATGAAAGAGCTTAAGAGGGATGTATAACACAACTGCACCATAAAAATGATATTAGCATTGACTCGCACTCACGTTGTCTCAAACCGGCTAAAGGAGATCAACCTATGAGGGTCTTCTCTGTCAGCATTTTGTATTGGGGCATATCAAAGGCTGTTAATATCATAGTGAACACCTTAGCAACCACCTAGCAGCTCCCTGACAACCACTGGAAGCATTCTTTTAAAGTGTTAGCACAGATACTGCTTAGCATCTGCTAGCATGTCCTTTAATCCTGTTAACATTAAATGAATGTTCAGCCAATACAAACTTAAGTTACTATGTAGGCTGCAGTGGTAGCTTATTGGTTAAGGGTGCGAGGCATTAACTCAGTGGTGTTAGTTCACAATCCCAAGTATGGTTCACCAGGAACTGCAGGGCTTTTCAAACTACAGTCCTGTACCTCCACCATTGTACCTATGAGCAAAATATTCAATCCCACAATGCTTTGGGGGGGGGGGGGACTGTCTCTGTAATTAGTACTGCTGTGGATTAAAAATGGCTGCATCAGCAATATGACAGGAACAGTTCTGCAGTGAAGTGAGTGTGGTTAGCAGTGGTCTGTGTAAAAGGCTGAAGAGAAAAGCGTATCGTTTTTTCTTCGCTGAATTACATCGGTGGCTTGTCACACACGGCTTTACAACCACATTTAAACGTCTCTCGTTGTGCGCTTGTTTTCATTCAGACAGGATTAATGAAATGATTCATTTTGAAATAAGTTATTAGTCCTGGTTTACAGACTTTCATCAGACAGCTCAATGCGTTACCCTCACACATCCATTCAAAGAGGAGCGCTTCTCAGTCTTTAGAGACTAAAAGAGCGATTGATAGTAATTTGATTCGGGTGCAGGTACAATAAGCCCTGTTCTAATGAGAGTTATTGGAATCTGAAAGCAGCAATACCGACTTCAGGAGCGGCGTAATAGTGCCGACCGCGGCCGGTAATGAGATGCCTCTCCCGGCTCCCCTAATTGCCACCCGGGCGCCTGGACTGCTCATCAGAGGGAGTCTAATTGGGCATCACTGCCCATGCAGGCAGAGAACATCAGCCGTCCTTCCTACAGATGGGTAAAGAGAATATTTAAAGTCATACATTCATTTATGCTACAATGCATAATGAATTTAATCGTGTGTGTGTGTGTGTGTGTGTGTGTGTGTTCATTACCTTATGTCTGTATTAAATTAGCTGGCTGCTGGATTGTATCGCTAACATAGGCAAGGTCAGGAATTACTAGGGTACATTGTTTTGCTATTGCTATCGTTTTGCTCACTGCATACTACTTCAGTACTATAATACTAAAACTAGTATGTAAAACCGTGCACACTATTGTTGTTGTGTAGAGGGTTAATTGGGTGTTTTAGGAATATAAGGAATAATGTGTGTACAAGGCAAAGCATGCATACTATGTTCTAGGGAAATTATGGGAGCACGCTTTTATAACGTATTCCAATGTTGATCATATGTACTAACTGGAAGATGTTATAATGATTCAAGGTGTTTTTAAATGTTTGTATTCTGTGTATCTGATGTTGTTTATCCATGTTTTTAAAACGTGGTATAAACAAGCTAATTTATAGTCTCTCATTGGAAAAACGACTAAATAAATGCTTTAGCATCAGAGGTAATGCTGATGCCTGCGATTCCCAGCATGCATTTCTGTTTCCAGTCTTATTTAGCTAATGTATCTATTCTTCAAACGTGAGCTGATTAATTTGCTCACGTCCAGACAAACGTGGATGTGTGCAACTCTGCCTGAGAGGTCAAATGTGAGTCCTTGGAAACATGGGATCATCTCAGAGAGAAAAGAGGCTGTCCTAATGCAGTATTGATTGATACTTAAATCAGTTTGATAACAGCTTTGTCACATCAGCTGTTTTAGCAATCAGATTAAAGCTTTTAGCGTCATCGATTGGGGAATTTCGAATCTAAAACATGACATGAGGCTTGTGTTAAAATCACCCATATATCAAACAACAGTCCCCTGTCAATAAGGTGTTTCAAGAGAGGGAAAAATAGATTCTAATTGAAGGTAACAAGATGCTTTTAAAACAGGCCCAGATGTCCTTTAAAGAAAATCATATTAGACAGTGTTCCCCGGACTACACAAATTCACTATTTTTAATCGCTGGATAACACTAATGACATCAGAAAATCAATATCAAGACTTTGTCAAGGAGGTTCTTAAAATGAGCAGATTGGATTCAAGCTAGCATGTCATTTAGGCTTGGGGGTCGTGCTAACCTAATGTTTATGCATTGAGATGGCAGCTTCATGCTCAAGTAGTGATCCAGGAAACAGGAGGGTCTACTGAGATTGTTCTGCCTTTCAGCAAGGCCCTTGCCCTGGGTCACTGCGGATAAAAAGCACCTGCTCTATGCCAAGCGACTGAGTAAGTCTCTTTTCTATCAATCAGTGAAACATGCAGAGCCACGGAGGACCATGGTGCTTAACCCTCAGTGCGTTTTGGGTTTTAAGTTCCTCACATCTCTCAGAAAAGGACGTTTGACTGTGTGCTAGCTGAGTGGTTAAAGATGTAAGCTGATAGCTCCACTGCGCATATAGCAAAACCGCTAACCTTGGATTGCTTTAAAAGAACCGTTTCTGCAGTTAATGTACTATAGGCAGGGGTGGGAATTGTTTAACGATTCTGGCTTGCATTGCAATTCCACTTAATTATTTAAATTCCTCCGTGATATCATTCTTTTAATACTTTTTAAGAAATCATTCCCATGCCCCAAATAATTGTTTGTGGGTGAACGCATTGTAAAGCTGCAATCCTTAACTTTTGCCTCTCTAGTGCCATCTTTGTTTGAATGGTAAAATTGCAGGAGGATGAGTTTAAATGTGAAACCGCTGTGAGATAAATCATAAAAAGTGTATACATATTTTTGTGTGTGTGTGTGTATGTGTGTCTATATATATACATTATAGTGTGTGTGTGTGTGTCAACAGTGACTGCATTTACAATTATTTGACTCTTCTTTCTCCTGAGGGCTCATCTCACAGCTTTTGTCTCAGAGAGAAGGTGACCCAAAGAGGCTGTTGCAGCTTCCCCCCCCTGTTTGCCCCTCCCAGAGGTCACTTTATGACCCATCATGCCGCAGAGCCCAGCATGAGGTCCCTAATGCCACTGTCTGTCTCTCTCTTGGCAACACCACCTCCACCTCTCTCAGTCTCCTCACTCTCTTCTCACTCCTTCACTCTCTGAGGAACACTGTCTATTCGCCAAATCCATCTGGTTTGGATGAGAGCAGACCGGGTAAATCCTGAGAGCCCTTTAGTGTGACCCAGGTTCACCCACTTCCTCTGTCCACTGGTGGAGTGCAAGAAGATCTGCTGGCTGTGTTGCATTATGTGCATTATGTGGGAAATACTAAGAATTGCTTCCTATATCAATCTGAGTCCAGTCAATGTTCCTGTAGGGCATGTCAGTTTGTTTGGTGGCCATTTTGGCACTATGAAATAGGCAACGGTTACTACTGGTAAAAAATTTGTGATCACTTAGTATTATTATTTTATCCATATTTTAACATAATCAGAACTCACCAAAACTATAAAATATTTTTAATTGATTTAACCTTATATTACTTTAGCCACTATATTGATCAGTAGTTCATATATATAGTGTCTGTGGCTTAGATAAATTCAGTGGGTGTTTTTTTTTTTAAGTACAGTTAGAGGTCTGATTATACAAAATATGTTTTTTAGCCACAGCATTGCTGTTTGTACCCCACTGAGATCACAATAAGCTGTAATATTTCTGAGTAATAATAAGCTATAATTATTTCTCTTGGCTTCTAATAGCTATTATCATTCATCAGGTACGCACTTATAAATCTGCAAATTCGACTGTTATGTACTTTACAATTCACTGAACCGCCAACGACATCCAGTGTTTACAGTTTATCAGAAGGGGTCATGCATAGGTGTGCAAGCCCACCCAAACTGCCACCGCATGGCAGGCATTGCAGAATATTTGTGAATGGTGTGGATGAGGGGACCGCAAAAGTTGGCATCTAGTGCAGCCTGGCTCCCCACCTGTCGTACTGACCCATTTTCACGTTGAGCTGTGATTATAACTATCAACAAGCTTTCCTTTGTCCCAACACGGTATGGCACCGCAAGCAATGTGATAAGCGGGATGCAGATGCAGTGAAAAACAGCGATGCACAGAAATCGCAAGCTTGTTGTGCTGTTTTAAAAGTTAGCGTGTATGCGGAGTAACCTTTTCCCACAGAAAGAGGCACTTTTCCTGAGCTGTCGACAGCCGGACTGCTCCCGCTCGAGCAAACAGCTTTAGAGTCCATCTGTGAAATTCAATTTGCAAATGAGTGTTGCAAAATCCACTGCGTTGGTTTTGACACAAGAGTTATACCTGACAGTCCTGCTGTCATAGAATTTGTGATCCCAAATGCTAACTAAGTAATTTAGCAATTGACTAAATCGTCAGTCCATCAGTTTATCGCCTGAGGCTTTAGTTATTGCTCTCCTCTTTTATCCTTGCCAGTAAATAATCCTGATGTGTTTGTTTTTCAGTAGCAGAAATCCTGTTTACTTCTACAAGCTTCAACTCAGACTGAAAAACACGGACAAGCGCTGCGTAATTTCAGAAAGATTTAGCTGGAAACCAGTGTGAGATTGCTGAAGGCAGCTGCGCTGATGTTTCAGAAACACACGCCACTCACCGCTCTATTGACGGAGCGATTAACGGTCCGGTAGTTTATTCCAAGCCTTGATTGCAAGCAGAATACAAATTACATTAATTTCACAATATTGGATGTGAACGTAATATTATCGCTAACAAAGCTGACCGGCATCTGTAGAAGATGAATGCTCATAGATTTGACATGAAAAGCTTATTTAAAGACCTTTGTTTGTGACAGATGCCACATCAAGAGCCATTATGAGTTTCAGTGTTTGGATAAACAGGAACATGTGCAACTCTCTGCTTCGGTTTAACCAACCAGAGATAGTCAGAACTAGTTTAGTGCATCATCCTGCTTTCAAAGCTTGTTTATCTGTTAGTTATGCAGAATGGAATCAGATGCTATTTTTTGCAGGTGCCCGGAAAACCAATTGTTGTGAACGAATCGAATATAAAGGAACTGTCAGTGAGGCCTGTGCGCCGTCACACACATCATTCTGGGCACATTAGTTCTGACTGCGGTTCGGCTTCTCATTAATGGAGCGGAAAGTAGAGCGTAATTGAATTTCTCCAATGTATGAAATCAAGGTAACGTTTAATTTATAGGACATGTCATTGTTTTAGAATAAGAAGAAATCGTAAAACGCTCGTCGTACTTCAGAACGTCCTTGTTTCAAGTTTGTTACATTAACATCATAGTTGTCATAAACTTGTGCAGCTTTGTTTTGTTTACACCCCAAGGTCATTTTAAATAGCTTAAAATAAAGGCTTGCTAACACACTGCACTAACCCTGAATGCAAAAATGCATTGGACATTATTTATGTCTCAGAGACAAATACAAAACATGCAATTTTTTATTGTATCTGTTTGTAAGAGATTAAAATAAAAACAAGCAACATAAAAAACCTAAAACTAAGCAACAAACTGTAAAAACTCAACACAACATGATGTGGTGATAGTGAACTAGACACATTTACTTCTGTCACTATTTTAACATTGTGAACTTACTGGCTATAAGGACTGTAGGACTATATAAATGTTTAATACAGTCATTGAATCAGGTGATCTCCACCAACTGACAGCCACCTTACTGAAGTAAATGCACCTCACTGATATTAAGTGCATTTTGTGGACTGCGAATCAATATCTACAATCAGCGGGTGAATGATTCTGTAGCTTCTGTAGAAACTAGAGAAGCCTAAACAAGCAATTTGAAACTGAATTGTAACATAACTTTGGTCTGTCCATTTGTTGTTGTTGTCTAGATGCTAGCACATTATCTGGCAGCCCATTACAGTTTTTGGTGGCCTTGTCAGTTTTGTGTTGTACAATTTCTAATGCCTCAGGACAACTAATCTATTCAGTTACTTTGAAACGGTTCTGTAGAACCCTGTAGTGTTCTTTAGGGTTCTCCATGTCGTTTCCCATGTAATTATTTTTTTTGAAGTGCATGTTTATTTATGTGTGTACAAACACACAATGCTAGTGTAGAAAAACAAATGGTCCAATCAAATTAGTTGTTATGCATATCAGTATATCTTTTGTGGTCAAGGGTGAGTTGGCATCACGTGAAAGACGTTTTTGAATTACAGGATTTACTTAAATTCCCTGTCACACCTGTCTGTGATTTCTGGAGTGAGAGAGTCTTACAACATGATCCAGTGCAGCAGCAGAAGTCAGTACAATGTCACAGTGGCACATCAATCCCACAATCCATCTTGAGAGATTGACACACGGCTACTGTAGAAATGAACTGCCTGAAAATGCTTGACAAGTATTGTGTGTGCTTGTGTGCTTGTGTGCGTGCATGTGTGTGTGTGTGTGCGTGTGTGTGTGCTTGTGTGTGTGGGGACAGAAGGATGTTTATTGTTTAGAGAGTACAAAAATCATTGCGACTGTCCATTAAAACAGCAAAGCATCACTTAATGGAGCAATTCTGTGTGTGTCCCTAGTGTGGCAGATGGAGTTGGGACATGGCTGAATGTTTGGGATTTTTTTGGGGTCACTCAGAACATCATCTGTAGACTGTAGATTACCAGGGTTGTGACTTTGGAATGTGGAGATATTTGAGAACACTGTAAGCAAACACTGTTTTTTAACATGGTGTGTTCAGTGTGTCACTGTTATACCACCAACAACTTTTTATTAAATGTAATAGAAATTTAAAATGAAGGAGATTGTCTTGAGATAAATATATATTATATATTTAACATCCAATCTGCAATACTAACAGTTTCATATTTATCATCCAGAACGAGGGTGTTTAGTTTTGTTTGCTTTTTTACTTGGCAGTTGAGTTTGTCCCCAAAAGAGTTCAAATCAATAATGTTCAGTCGTGTGGATTGTTCAGCCCCAAACAGCAATGATAGAAAATGGCTGCCAGAAGCGATGGATTCCAATGAGGTGTCTGTCGCTCTAAGACCAGTGACTAGCTTTAGTACAAAACATGCCTGAAGTCTTGAGTTGTTGATATTGTGCTGGGCAGGTAATAGATAAGTGTCCACCACGACAACCTGGGCTGCTCATTGGCTGTTGTGGCCTCAGGTGACTGCCTCTTTTTGGGGACGGGTGAGTAATGCGCCACACTTGTTCTCATTGCGTTAGATTAGTTACTTATTGATTTGAGGCCCAGCGTTGCACAGATGGATGCCCTTAGAGTGTGACAAACACTTACACAACGTGCAGCTAACGCTGCTTAATGTGACTCAGAGTGGGTGTTAAATAATGTCCCATCTTTAATTCACCCTTAGTTGAGAGAGGGAGCCATCTTGATTGGTTGTCTACAGGTCAGAGATTTACAGCCACAATTACACCCAATCGCACGTTGCCTAGCTTTGGACATTTCACAAATAACCCGGAGGGGTTTAAATACACTTTTCTATCCTTTGCCATCTCGACAGTTAAAAAGCATCCATGAATCCTTTACTGATGAAGCTGAGGCAGTTGATAAAGGGAGTCTTCTCGCCTTCTGCCCATCAATGTCACTTAAGAAGCTTTGAAGAAGAAGGTTTTCCAAACATGCAGCGAGAAACCAGAAGATACCAAGACAGCAAACATGCAGTTCCAGAAATTAGGGAAAACAGCGTTTGTGCTTCACTTTGTCTGCTGTTGTAGATAGCCGTGTCATGCATAATAAGCTCAGATTTGCATGTCTCATTGATCTGGTGCTGTGTGTGAGCTTTATGTGTGGTGATAAACACCAGATGTTTAAAGTCTTCTAAAAACACTTGGCTTAGCTCCTTCCTAACACGCTAACAAGTTACCTTAGGCCAGGTAATTTCAACAAGGTGTGAAGGCTTAAAATAGCCCAGCCCAGAGAAACGTCCACATGGCTTTTATTTGACATCTTTTGTTTATGGAATTTCATTTCAAAATGGTGTTTAACTGTGAGCATTTAAAGCTTTCAATTGACTGCATGAAAATTGTATTACTTTGTGAAAATGTGCTTATGTTTTTAATAGTAGTTGTGCATGTCTGCCAAGATCTAGATGGATTTTATCTCGTTCGTCTGTAAATACCATCGTTCAGTCTAGGCAAGCCAGGCAGTCACAGCTTGCTATTAGTTTTGCAGGGTGCAGTAAGAGAAACCTTCAGGCAAGCAACAACACAGCTAACGGTTGTTTAAATCAGTTCTGAGGACGTAAAGGTAACTATGTCCTGATTCATTAATAATATCATAAATCAGACTTTGTGTTGGTTTACCATCAATCAATTCTCATTAAGTAACAAAAACATTAACAGTATTTTTAGCATTCTTGGTCTTTTGAAAGTGTTTTAAGAACAATAGTTAAACGTTTTATCTGTAACCTTTTTAGAACCTTGTACTAACGTTACTGAAACCTCTGAGAGAACTTTGAGAGAATGTTAGCCAATGTTTTGAGAAAGTTCCCTTTTAGCTGGGAAGTCATTGGGTTTTATTCTGGTAATGGATGCATGATGAATTGTATTTTGTGCACATATGTTAATACAGCCCTCAGTGAAGTCACCGGACACTTGTGTTGGCAGGAAGCAGATCGGTCTTGGCTGTTGTCTTTCCTTAATTATACACAGCAAGAATTAGCTGTTTGGTCTAACTAGATTTTAATGTGTTTAAACACAGATCTGTGTCGAACAATTTGGTCCCTGTGGTCAAATGATTTTTACATAGGACCCAAGGGGACAGCTGATTTGAATACCTAATGAAAAGATGTGCATTATTCTTGCATTTAGAACAACTGTCTATTGAATTTTCCAGTCAGGCATTGCGAAGGCTAAACCAAAGAGCGCATGCCAGGAAAGGACTATGTTGTCCAGGTAAGGTTATGACATTCATAGTAGGATTTACATAGTAAGGATGACAAAACGATTTATGAGGGGTTCTAATGAAGCACTTAATACTGTAGAATAACCATTAAAAGTTCTTTCCTCCAATAAAATTGGTTTTGGGTCCTAGGTGGACGCAATTAATATCGGGACCCAGTTGTGTTCACAACGCTGGTTTATTCTCAAGTTAGCCTCACTGTTAATGTTACAATATCTTGTGCTAATCAGTTGCTCCATTTTTCCCAACAGATAAACATTCTTTAAACAGACAGATCCTTTACATTGACTTTCATCTTCCTTATCTCATAGCATGCGTTTTTTCCCCCTTGCACTTTGCTTATTTTATTTATTTTCTGTGGAAAATAAAGACAATAGTGAATTCTTCAGGGAAGGAAGTGAAAGTAGAACACAGATCAAAGAGCTCTTATGCATTCGGCACGTCGCAATAAAACTGCAACTGTGTTTTTGCGTGACTGCAGCATTCCACAGTCCCGTTTACTGGGTGTCAGAGGTTCCTGTCACGCAGTAGTCAAACGCAACAATATAACGGCAGAGTTTTATTTTTTATTTATTTCAAATTGTCTTCGGTAATTGGAATATATCCGCATTCCACCTGCACCGTCTTTTGAGGCATGTTTATCGCATCGCAATTACAGAGCCATTTAGGCCATGAGAGACATTTTGTCTTAAACACAGAGGAGACAATTACCATAGCAAGGCTATCATCACCTCACAAAGGAATTTGCGTAAAGATGCTGTCTGCGGTCCCTGTCGCTGTAAAAGCCGTTTCTGAATGCCTAATTCCCAGGGTGGAGAATCTCTCAACACGTTTACAGATGCATTTCAATTGTTAAAATATTTATGAGGTGTATATTAAAGCGTCTTTACTGGGATACAAACACAAACATGCAGGCAGGTACCACAAGCCATTTCGAATTAAAACGTAGGAGTATAAATAAAATAATGATTACAGATCTTGGCTCTTCATTTTCAATTCCAGTGTAAACAGAGCTGGTGTTCTGTATGTACACGCATTCCAGTGGTTATGACTTCCCAACATTTGAGCTTTTTAAAGCTTAAAGCTCAAGAGATCCATGAAATTTGAGTTTAACTCCCACACGCTGTTAGAATTTTATGACTTTTTTGTGTTTTGTGTAAATATGTGGCGCTCTTTAGAGTTTCTTTATACCCTGTGATAAGAAACTTTGTTGATAGTGTGTTGTGCTCAAAAAGATGCTAACAAGGTTAACAGGAAATGTTCTTAGGACGTAACAATAACCTTAACGCAGTATCTAAAAATCTGGACATTCCTGGAACATTCATTTTTAACGTTTTTGTTACTTAATGAAAATGCTAGGGAAACGTTTTTAAAACGTTGGCTGTTATGACCCTGTATGGGTCCAGTCAACTGTTTTTGAACCCGCATGGTTGCACCAAATGCACAGGTGCAGCAGACATGCACATCTACATGTCGCAACTTTCATTTATCTCCAGTTTGCCTTGATGGTTTCCTGTAAAAAGCCAGTTTTCTCGCTTGTGAAAAAGCAGCACCCCGGCCAGCGTGCATTTTTGCAAATAGCAGCTATTGGTAATAAGCATTTGGCGGATAGGTGGGCTGTTCAGAACGCCACACAGCACTCTGCAAACGATTTAATAAATGAGTCATTGCTTTCAGGTCCAAATGGGCCCAAATGGATTTGTGTAACTACCTTTTCCAGAAATGAAAGCCTGTTTGTCCCACAGAGGTAATAGTTTATTCACAAAGAGATTCTTTATTGTGTTATTTACACTTCTTAGACATTTAACTTACCGCCACAGATTTCTTGTACTAGTAAAAGGCACATAATTTTAGTTGTTGTTTTAGGTTCACCAAAATCACCATTTGGGAGAATCTGTTGTGAGTGATGATGTTTATAAATGTTATGTGAGTGTAGCACAGACTGGCATCCGTGTTTGTGGCTGTGGTGGTTTTGCTAGTATTGACGCTAAGCTAATTTGATTGGTTATATTAAGATTAGCGCCATCTGGTTCTGATCAATGAGAATTGCTGGCACTTCCCAGCTAATCAGTTTAGATTGTAAGAACGGTTCCCTTATGTTTCCATTAGGTAACAAAAACATTAAAAGTGTTTTAAATGCTGCAGGAACTTTTAAAACGTCCACATTGTTGTTGTATTTATGTTGTTGAACATTATTGGTTGGGGAGAACAATATTCAAACATTATTTAACCATTTTAAATTCTGTAACATTTTTAAAACGTTTCACTTTTTTAATATATGATTTTTAATGTTTCTATTAAATAGTCCAGTACTGTATTGCAATAACTTTTTTGATAACTTTAAGAGAACTTTTAGAGAATATTGTCCAGCATTGTAAGAATGTTCCCTGTTACCACCTGCTGTTGTATGCAGCTGCCTTCTAAGGGCCCTCATAAGTGACTGATTTGTAATGCTCACTACATCATACAAATAGCTGCTTTGTGTGAGTGAGAGACTCACCATTGATTTCATTACAGTTGTGAATAAATGTCTCCACTTTAACACTTTAACCTTAATCAATTTTAATTACACAGAAAGTTTGTATAAATACTTTCTAGTATTGAATGAAATGTAAGGTCATTTGTAATAGAAATTCTTCACTTGTCCACCATCCTGTTTTTTTTATTGCTGTCTCTCTAGGCAGCAAAGAGACAGCCACTGGTAAAGAAGAGTGGGATACTGTATGTGTTTCATAAACTGCTATAACTCCTAAGTTCTGTTGACTGCAGGGGATAAAAATAATTTCTCATTAACATTTCTTTCATCTTGTTTGACAGTTGTGGCTCCAAACTCTATGTTGAGAACGTAGAACACAGATAGTTCAAGATATATTTAGGGATTTATAGATTTTTAATAGCAAGTGGTTAAGAATGACTGTCAGTTATGATGTGATTTCTGACTCGCCATCAGATGTGTCTGTCTAAATGTCACTTGTATTGACCGAGAGGCTGTTTGTCAGATAAAAGCTTCTGTGTAATGGCATTTTAAACCAACCTGCTAGTTCATAGCTGAGGGATTTGGGTCGCATTACTTTTTATGTAATCAAGAAAAATCATTTAAAATGATTGACATGTGAGCCATTTACACACAATACATCAACGTCCCTTAAAGTTTTGTGCTGTGTGAACGGAAAACAGGAGTCAGTTCTGAAAATTGCAGGAATGTTTTTGAAAACCTTAAGATAACTTTGAGAGAACGTTAGCCAGAGAATGTTCCCTGTTGGGATGGGATAAAATATGAATTTCAAGAGTTTTAACAGTTTGTTGTTAGATTTTTTTGCAGAAAGATATATTAGTGACTGGAGACTTGTTAGCATCTAGCAACTTTAAAATAAATCAGTCCACCAAGCCGGTGGTTTTGTTTATGCAACTGAAACTCCTTTTTATAAACATTGTGTTCTCTCAGGACTGTAATGTAGAAGTTTACAGCAGGGTTGGTTCAAGCAGCTATAGTGAAGAAAAAACTGTATTAAAACTTACAATAAGTTGCTACATAAATCTGTTTCTGTGACTTTTCATCTTTTCTGCTGTAGATGAGCTGTCAGAGAATGAGTTGTGTGACAAAATTATCTACTTGTTCAGTTTGGTTATGTACATGCTATGCGGATCGAAAGATACAGTGTGTTTTTTATTTTAAAATTCTTTTAGACATGTTTAATATACTGTAAGTAAACACTGGTAAACACATCCTATTTAAATGTATATTTTGCACTGTGTGGCTATTTAAACATTGTTTTTTGCAGCCTACGGCTGCATATGGCATAAATTTGTGTATGATCTCTTTGACAGAACAATGACAGATGGAGTTCTGCGATGCATAGAATGCGATTTTGATTCATGCAATGCAGCTGCATTGATGCAATAATCAGTCCTGCAAAAAACTGAACTGGACCGCCCAATTAATGCAGCAGATGATTTTATTGTCAATAGAAACAAACCATAATGCAATGATGAGGTAAGAACTATTTCTGAATCCATTTTGTTCATGATTTGTTCAATGTATCAATTGGGAATGAATCAGTCCTAATGTCTAACAAACAGGAGAGAATTTAAAGATCTTGATAAGTAATTTACTAAATACAATACATGGCATTTATACAGTGTGCAGATCTGACTACCAGGACTGTAGGAAATTGAACCAGACTGGACCAGATCTTGCTGAGTTGCTTGTATTGCATGTCCATGCAGAAATGCAGCCACAAGACTCCACAACAGCCTTTAATTTAACTGCTGCCACTGAGCAACCAGGTGGTGTATAATAAATATGCCCCTATATATCATTTGCAGCACATGAGAAATGAGAAATGAAAGCAGAATTCATCACCTCAGGCAACGCCATCCCTTGACCTTTCTCAGGGCAGCGCTGGAACTTTTAAAAAGCTTTGCCCCTGTATTGACTGCCCACACACCGACTGGATTTCACCATGCGGGGGGAATATGTAACCGGTTTGGTCTTTTGTTGACCCCTGCGACCCTGACAGTTATAAAACTTCAGCTTTGTCCATTTTTTTCCATTGTTTGCCTCTGGAAAACAGTTTATGGTTTGCGTACCGACAAAATGATACCTGTTATTTGCCTGAGGGAAACCATCTAGCTATCTAATAAGGATCATAATTACTGTATAATGAGTCAACCTTTTCCTGATAGGTCCTGGAACTCAATTAACAGGCTGCTTTAAATTTAGATAAGGAAGCAAATGAGGCTTGTTTGTTTGTGATACTAGATGCATTTAAAGGGCACGGAAAGGCCCGTCACTGGATATCAGGGATGTATAGAGACCGATTAGCCATGCGGTTGAAGCTAATGCCTGCTGGAGACTATCAGAGAGATTCAGTCAGACTGCATCAGCAGAACCATATGTCAGTGAAGGAGAGCACTTTGAAGTGCACTATTCACCCAGGTGTTGAACAGAGTGAGTGAGTGAAATAACATGATATATGAACAACGTCCTCTAATGTTACTGCAGGAATGTTTTTGATAACTTTATGATTTGTGATGTCTTGAGAAGATAACTGTGGTGAATTCATTCCTTACAGAAGTAGTTTTATGTAGCATCTTTAAGGCACTACAAATATCACTGCAAGAACAGTTTTGATAACTTTGAGAGAATGTGTAGAAAACATTGACTAATGTTCTGAAAACATTCCCTGTTATTATCTGGGCAAAATCTACTCGATTTACTTCAGCGCGATGTTCTCCTTGTCGTACAGAGATAGCTGTAATGCAGTCAAATCCAATTAGCTCCATATCGTCCCATCTCTCTGAATGCAAGATGTTTGTCAAGCCAGAGGTTTGTTCTAGAAGATTGTGATAAATATCTAGGAGAACATTAGAGAGCTGAGGTAAATGTCCAGGGAGTTACTGTCATGCTGTAAGTAGCTGTCAGCTCCAGCATTAGGAGTTTTGTGTGTTCGCTGGTTCCTCAAGGACTTGGATTTGTCACCATGGATTTCAACGCCAGCATCAGCCTTTCTTAAGCTTAGATCTTCACGTTCTCCATGATGGATCTACCCATCCATGTGTGAAAAGCAAACGGCTGCTGATTTTCAGGTGGCATTAGCTCAGAGGCTAATGAATGCACATTTGACAGATGAGAAAGGTTGAGCGTTTACTTTTGACAAATAAGGTTTATAATAATAAGCTTTCCCTCAGTCGGTAGGCAAGCGACAATGTGCCAACACAAACTATTTGTATTCTTCCAGAGCCCCCTGCTACCCACCAAATGTGTTTTGAGACAATGCCAAGGCTGTAATTGCGTTTTTTCAGCTCTCGTAGTCTTCAACCCTGGAAACCTTCTGTGAGGTTTTTCTTCTTGTTTTGGAGTGTTTTTCAAATATTTATGTGGTACATTAATGATCTGCTGTTGTTAAGGCCCTTGCTTGTCCATTTT
The DNA here is from genome assembly GCA_036877545.1 of Yasuhikotakia modesta. Lineage (NCBI taxonomy): Eukaryota > Metazoa > Chordata > Actinopteri > Cypriniformes > Botiidae > Yasuhikotakia > Yasuhikotakia modesta. Next base: position 25,461 of record JBAJNP010005072.1, read on the forward strand.
GTTGGTGGCACACTATAGGTCTTTTGTTGACTTCTTGGCTGGTTTGGAAAGTTCTTTATCCCTGTTGAAATTAATTGCTGCCTGTTTTTAAAACTGTGTAATTGTGTTCAGACCATCTGTTACCGGTTGAAGTCTGGATAAATGTTTAACCTGTTGTCAGGACAAACAGATTCATAGACTGAGTACCGTTCATGTTGACAGGGAAAAAAGCAATAATAGTTTTCTGTTTGCGATGACTGAAATGAACCACTAGCTAGCTTGCAAGAAACCAAATTCCCAAACTCAAATCTACATTGTTGTGTAAAGAAATCTTTATTTTTGCATTTTAGTCAGCTACATATTGAGGGTGGTTCTCCATGTCGTATTTTAAGCACAACGTCATGTGAGGGAACAAACTGTTCTAGACATGAGTCGTCTGAGGTGAGTGCAAAATTTAGAGGAGGATAAGAGGACAGAGTGTATGTGGTATGTGCGAGGCCCCCTACTGACAGGGTTGATAGTTGGAATCTGTGCTGCAGGCGGTGACACAGAGAGTTCGCCTGCGCAGCCGCAGGAGGTCCAGTTTCAGTCACGATGGCAGCGTAGATGCTCATGAAATGCTGAAAACATAGAGTGAGAAGTTGAAGGAGGTTTTAAATAGAGCTTTGTTTGTCAGCTCTGCTCGACAAAGAACCGGCTGGATTCATGAATGCAAATTCATTCACTGTTATAAGCTTGTTAATATAAAAGGCAAAGTCAACTTGAGTCCTCATTCCAGATGTTTGAAATAAACTTCTGTTGAGCTCAGATCTGATCACTGTGTTGTGAGAATTTGGTTTGAGAATTATTAAAATTGTTTAGATGAAGATAGTAATAAAGGTTAGTGTTTATATTTTCATTTTTATTGTTTATTAAAACAGTAACAATCAAGTGGACAAAAAATTGTCCATTTACTACATATTGTTATTAATTAAAACGTATAAATTGTTGGGTGAGTGTGGATCCAAATCCAGTTTATTGAAATAAAGCCAGTGAGACTCAAAACATGATAATGTATTACAAAACAGGACCTGCAGCTAAGCAAAGGAAACATGAGGCTGAGGACATTCAGGCAGGAAACAGGAAAAACAACAGCACAGATTTACAAAATAAAAGTCCCCATAACTAAAGCAGGCATGTTACTAATTATTCAAATTATTATTTCTGACATTATTTATTTTGTAAAATGGGTCAAGATCATGATTTTGCCTGAATTAATAAATTACTATTAATTAGCTAAATCAGTCTGTGACATTACAACAAGCACCCCCCAAACACACACATTTTTTAAACAAAGTGGCCCCCCCGGTAACCGCCACTCATTTCAGCTACACTATCCTGCTCTTATCCCCAAAGGGTGAAACTGTTATTAATATTATTTTATTTTTGGGGGGAAATCATCTTATTGGGAGAGCTAGGCCGCACAGTTGCCATAAATTACCCATCACTGACATGACAGCTGTGAAGAAGGGAAAAAATAAATTGTGTTCAGCACTTAGAAATGTCTCTTTCTGTGCTGAGCTGAGAGATAAGCTGGTCCCAGAGGGACTGAGTGCGTGAGAGAGGGATGGTGAGGGAGAACGAGAGGTAATATCGGTGGATAAAGAAAATTCAGTGACCTGTTCCCTTGTTATTGGCCGACGCTTGTCCTCTCTCTCCAATTTGTGGTAAGGTGTCATTAACAGCCAGTTCTGTTCACCCCATCCTGCTGCCTGTCAGAAAATCATCAGCCCTCGAAAAACCAAATGAGAACACATACACTCACACACACACACTCTCTCACACACACTGCTCGGGCTATATGCGGTTTCTCTCACTTTATTTCTGTCTCACCCTCCGTACGCATGTGTACGGTTCTGTGCTGCAGTCTCTCAGTACGTGTCTCTCTGATCTGAAGTAGCATTCTGTGGCATCTCCACCATGTAATCATGTCTGTAATGTCTCCTCCATTATTCATCATGTGCCGTTACAACGACAGTTTAAATGAATACTGCATGATCTCAATCATAAGACACTCAAAACACACTTGATCCTATAAACATTTCAGATAAAGGCTTCTGTTGCGATGATAGTTGTTTTTATCTGTATTTTTTGTTAATCACATCAATTTTATTTTTTAGTTTCTATTTATAAATACATACACACACTACATACTGCATATATGTGTGTATTATTCTCATGGCTGTTATGCTGTTTGATTTGTTAAAACCCTTTTGCAAAAGGACAACTTTTGATTTAAAAACATGAAGTCACTTTTTGGCTAGCTTGAGTTTTCAATGCGGTGAAATGTCAGCAATAATCTTCAGAATTTATTGACTGTGGCTCGTCTATTCGTTAACTGTGAGGAACGTTTGTCCTTCAATAAATTAACATTATTCATTTTAGAAATAAATCACATTGTAGTGTCGCTGCCAGACAGAGAACAAAAAACTTGTTACAAATGATGAAGAAAACACTTCATATAATAATATGATTTTATATCCAGAATCCATTCATCAGAATTATGATAATCTTATGCAGCCCATTATATGTTTGTATCTCCTTTATGTGATTATTCACATTGTAACAAAACAGCTTTGTGGGGTCCTCATGATCTGGCTTATCTTCATCATTAGCTTTGGGTGGGATGCTCTGGAGGTGGTCTTGAGTTCATTCTAGATCATTCTAGCCTTCTAGATCATTTGTATTCAGAAGCTGTTGGAGTCAGAGGACATGATATGTGTGTCGGATCTGAAGTCCCAGCGATCTGTGTGGAAGTTTGCTGAGGGAAAATGAATAGAATTGATCAAAACGACATTTGAGAGAAGTTTGAGTTTCTCTGCAGCTGAAGGCTCTTATCCTAAACATGCATGCGGCTCTGATCATGTCTGTCTGACTTATGGGAAAACTCAGATCAGATTTCCTGCTTTGTCTTTTATTTCTTGAAAGGATTTAGTCTTATCGCATGAAGTGCTCATTGCTCTTTTTCTCTTTCATGTGAGCATCTCTCTCAATCTCTCCCTCTCTCTCTCTCAATCTCCCTCTCTGCATCTCCAGATAAAATATTTGACCGTGTGAACTTTAAAACAGTGTCACACATTCTGAAAACATTTTAATTATATGTTTGACAGTCAAAGAGTTGACAAAAAGAGATTAGCTACGCTAATGCAGATTCATTTATTGTACTTCTTAAATTTGTACTATGATCTTATTGGTATTAATGTTGTGTTCTATAAATGTAATTTATATTTGCTTGCTAAAAATACAACTGAAAAGTGCTCTCCTCTCAGAGTGGGAGGGTGTTTCTCGGGTGCACAATCTATTGGGGTTGTTGGAGCGTGAGTGATGCATGATGGGTATTGTAGTTCTAGAGTGTGAGTCATGCTTATCACTGACATACAGGCACAATGTGACGTTCTAGCAGTCCTGCCCCAAACTACTTCTGGTAAATGAAAATAAATCAGTGTTTTAACAGCGTTCAGAACTTATTAGTTGCAGCTTCTCCAATTGACTGATTTATTGATTATCAAGCTAATTTCTAATAATTGATTATTTTGACCAGCTAACAAAAGTCAGCTGAGAAATGCAACTTGAAAGTAACTCTCATTTGATGTTCTGCCTTTTTAAAATATGTAATTTATAACAAATTAACACCTTGAATGTGAGTTTTCACAAGTAACATGGTTGGCACTTTAATTGCAGGGAATAAAAAAGCGAATGTATTTAATAATAATTATTATTTGTTCTATAAATGGAATAAGCCTGAAGAATAATTAAACCGTATGCAGAACAAAGACAAACTTTATCAGCAGAGGTGGGAAGTTGAATTTTATTGGCTGGCATTCATAGATAAAAAAGATTCAGCGTCTTGGTCAGGCAGTCTCAACACAAACAGTATTAGTCATGAGTCTAACTGGCTTGGAATATATAGAACTGCTGCCATTTAGAAACCTTTGAATCCGAGGCCACTCACAAAGATATATTACCATTTGTATGGAGCACAAAACCAGGCCCTCAGAGTAATGCAAAGAGTTATATTGCCTGATGAGTCATCCTTCACCTCATTTCTACCATTCAAATGGCTTTACAGTTGGAGAAACCAAGGTATACCCTCAGTGCACAATATTGTCAACTATTAAGCATTCCGGTTTGTCTGTAATGGTGTGGGCAGACATCTCCTGGGAGCCATTAGGGCCAGCGATTGCACCGTACAGCCCTATAATGACCAAATAATATGAGGCCATTTGGCAGCATCAATGCACCCTATGGTGCAAACGCTCCCCTCGTGTGATGTTCCCATATTCCAGGGTGATAATGTGACCATACGCGCTGCTAAACAGATTCAAGGGTGATTTTATGAACACGTGGTTGAAGTCAAACACCTTTCATGACTTTTCTAATCACCAGATGGGATCATTATTGAGGAATTTTGGAAGTTTTAGAGCACCAAAGCTTAGATTTTTATTTGTCAGATAGCCGTTGTATTTTTTGTCTAGTTTTTCAAAAGTTGTGTGAATACTGAAACTATGTTTTTGCTGTTGAAGACGGCATATGTTGTGCTTTTGTCTCTTGCAGTTGATTAGCTTCTCTATTTTCTTTTATGAACATCATGGCTATACTATACTCTATAAACCCCAGCGCTATTACACTAACCTAGCATAAACCAGCTTGGAAATCCAGCCTTGCTAACTCAATGTATAAAGCCCTGCAGATCTTGAGGGTTCATTAACTTGTGTTAAAGAAAACTTCACGCACACTGTCAGGTTCGACATTGTACAACTGGTTAATATTTTATTGCCTTTTAAAGAAAAAGTTCAATTACCTTTTTAATTAACTGTGCAGGCATCAGAAAGCGAGCTGTGGCACTATTGTTTTGTATTAGCATAGTATGGCTATAATTAGGACAAGCAGGTGCTCTGCTTTGTCTGGTTCTTGTTAAGTATTATATTATGTGCCTTTTTAAAAGAGATCTCTGGTGTACTTGCTTTGCTTCTTTGTCACGCTAATTAAA
>JBAJNP010005073.1:0-30454 GCA_036877545.1 Yasuhikotakia modesta
AAATTTTAGCACACTGGACGATAAAGGAGAAATGCTTTGGTTTAAGAGAGGGAAATCTTTGCTACTGGTACTATCCCCTAGTTCACCAACACCATCATCATCATCAAGATCGTTTGAATACGTCTCATCATCCTCCTCAGCATCAGCAACGTCTCTGGGCTCGCTTTTGATGGGCAGCTCACCGTTTGCATGCAAAGTGCTAACGTCCTTCTGCCTTTCACAGTTGCTCTCCTGATCCCTACACCCGGCCCCGGGCGGCGAGTGCTGGAGATTTGCAGAGCCAATGGGGGATTTACCTGCTGAAGCGGGCACCCCACCAAGGTTCAGTTCAGCCTTTGGCATCTGGGCACTCCTGGGCGACTGGTCTGCAGAAGATGCCAAACTGGCACTTCCTTTCAGAAAGGCAAAACCAGCCTGTAAGGAATCACCATTTTCCATGTGGAAGGTGTTCCACAGACTGCGAATGCCTGGATCAGGGCCCATGAAGTTTGCAGTAGAAAAGTGGGGTAACACAGAATTGTTTTTTTTTGGTTCCAGAAAGCTTATAAGAGGTTCTTTGTCTTTACCAATGCCCTGTATGATGGCAGAGACATATTTATTACTAAGGAGCTTCTGCTCCTGTTCGTTGAGGGTCATTCGATGATCATGCACAGCATGGGTTACAAATGACCTACTATAACCAAAAGACAACTTGCACAAGAAACACATAAGTATAGGTTTCCTTTTCCCATCACTAATGCAACCATCAAATTTAGACAAATCCACATTGTTTGGAACATCTTTGGACACACAGGAGTTTTTGGCTGCGCCATCAATGGTAAGATAGTCTTTATCACTCTTGTGCCGGAGATCGTAGACACGGAAACTGTGCAACACAGGACCATCTCCTGCTAATGCTGAGGTATTTGGGAAAGGCTGATCGGCCGAAAATGATTTACCAAGGGATGAAGCAATGTGAAAGGTATTGATCATTTGTGGATAAAAGGACATGGGGGCTGTGGCAGACTGCTCAGTTTTGTCCCCAGCAGCAGTTTGGGAGTTTGAAAACAGTGCTGAGGAAAAGAGGCTTTTATCCCCTAACTGGGCAATCTGGCCACCTTCTTTGGAGTCCTCAATAATAAAAGCTGAGCCATCAGGCTGGTAAACGATCTCTCCTGTCAGGTTCTCCACATCGCTGTCCTCAAGGTCGCTGACCTCGCTTTCGTTCTCGTCCTTCAGTACAGGAAGGCGAGCGCTCGGGCAGTGGTGCTCCATGTATTTTTGTAAACTCGAGAAGGAAGTGGCACATTCGTTGCAGGGGATCTCTTTAGTAGCGCCAACAGTGTTCTCAACGCTCAATCCCAATGCAATCTCTCGACGACTCTCCTCCGTCCTCAGGTTGTCGTCCGCAGGGCTGTTTTCCTTGTCAGTCTCCATCCCAAGGACTTTCTCTGGCACCTCATTATCAAGATATGTCGTCTCACGTAGCTTTGATATCTGCTGCCCATTTTCCTGCCTTGAGAGAGAAGGGGAGTCACAGGTTTCCATGGTAATCACTACGTGGGGATCTCATTTCATCCAGCCTGTCAGGGACCTGCATAAATAAAAAAAGAGAAAACATTACAATGTGTAACATGCTAAAGGGGAACATTGACTGATGTTTTAATGTTACACGCTATCTATATCAAAAATAATTTTCCTAAGTAGCTAGTGGAAAATTTTAAAAACATTACAAAATTAAAAAAACGTTAAATAATAAATCATTATATCTGAGCAATAATGATAACAAACACTAAACATTTCTAGAACTTTTAAAATAGCATTTTACATTTTTGTTACTTAACAAAAAACATTACAGAAACATTCCTCTAACCTAAAATTGTTAGCAGGTATAATGATGGTATGCCTTAAAATACACTGTTTTTGTACAGAGAGCATTTTCACACTGTAATCACTCATGAATTAGTCTCAAAATGAACAAGGTAAGATTGCACATAAATCTGTGTAACTTTTAAATGCAGACACGCGTCACTGAGTTAAACTGAGAAGAGTTTATATTGTAAAATGAGGTTTACAAACAGATATCATGAAAAAAGGTATTAAAATAGCAGACACTTTTAAATTTAAGCTTGTAACAAGCCCATAAACTCTTAAAATCAGTCCCACCCACACACAAAAGTTTCTGCGAGCCCCTTTATTACTGCAACATAATTACAATAAGCGAGAAAGGGGAGGGCAGCCCACCTAATTCAAATCATGACCACTTTGGCACAGAGAGGCGGTATCTCTTTGGTTCCAGTGATACCCAGTAAATCAGCTTACTCCAAATCTGCCCTCAGAGATACCCCAGCAGGTATCTAACAAGCCCTGATTAAGTAGCCTTCCAAATTCGAACCCACGCTTTTGCCTCTCTGACGATCACCCCAAACTCAAATTAATATTTAGCACACCCAGTCCGGTTACCCCAGGAGGGCCATCTAGCAATTTCATTTTTTTCTTCTATCTTCTTTTGTTTTTCATATTTCACCCTTGGCAGCGCACAAAAATCCTAGCACATAACGCAAACCATTTGAAATACCATTGTGATGTTATCTGTCCTGGACGGCTGCCCATCTCCCAACCTTCAGCCAGCCAATCAGGGTCTCTCCTGGCTTTCACAAATCATACCTGCAGCACCTTGCTGACGAAAATCCTTCAATCATCTTTTTCTTGTCTGTTATGGGACCTCAGACAATTTATTTTACAGACTGGCAATGCAGATTTTAACACTGGAAAGCAGCAAACACTTATGGACGCTAAATCTGAGCTCAATCCAGACAACATGCAAACAACAAACCGATGAAGAACTTCTCCAGAACCCAGCTGGTCCAGAGCTCCATCAGAACAGCCTAACAGAGGCTGTTGTGTGCACAAAAATAGTAGGCAAATTCAACTGCTGTGCTTTCAATTAAAATGAAAAACACGCAAGGCAGGCCCAGATTTTAAAACAGTAGCCCAGGTTAGTGGCAGGTTTTTTTTCTAATCACTCTCAAGAATACAGAAAATCAGATAATAGCTTATTGAACACATTATTTGGAAAAGCTAATATTTTTGTCAAATGTTAAAGAGGAAAAAAGAGGATTTAAAATTAAACAACAATTACAGTCTCTCCATTTGACATTGTGCAAATGGCTTTTTTTGGGCGAGACCCCCATTTAAAACAAGCCTAAATACACCCGCTGGAAACATTTTTTGATCACTCACCATCTCATCATCTTATGCAAGCCACCCAATGACGCATCACAATGAAGAATTCTAAATGCAGATAAACTGCAACATTCTCTAAAGGTTCTTTTAAGGTTATCCATAAACGACGTTGCAGAAACCTTAGTAGAATTATTTTTATATTATATATGTCATGTAGCAAAACTTTAATCTCAAGTAGTTTGTGGAAAATATATCAATAACGTTCCTAAAACAAACTATTAACATTTATACATCTAAAAAACAATGTTTAAAAAATTCCTAGGACCATTAAAATAACATTTACTACTTAATGGAAATGTTAGAAAAACATTCTTACAACCTAAAACTACAACTTAGCTGGGGGGGTCATTTATGCAAAAGGAGAAGAATGTCTCTTCAGAAACACACGTTTGGCAGGCAAGTGAGGGTTAGATTACAATGTTCCCCTGTGATAATTTCTGCTTCTCCTGGTGGAAGATCACAAAGCACATCACAGAACAAGCAGCTGTGCCTGCAGGGCCTGTGGGCGCAGAACCCGCACACAACATTCCAACAACGTTAACACGAAACCCACAGCACATCATAAAACAAGCAACATTCACAAAACACACACACACAACCCTCGTGTGTCTACCTGGTGTGTCTGTGTTTTTTTTTCTTGCAAGATTCAGCGTTTAAAACAAATACACAAGTCAATCTGTAATTATACCTCAGCTACGTTCTCTGTTCTTCAGTTTGGGTGCAGACACCTTTATAAGGTAGAAGAGATTTTGTGTGTGTGTGTGTGTGTGTGTGTGTGTGTGTGTGTGTGTTTTGCTTGAGATTTGTAACACACAACATCACTTAATTCATGCCCAGACATAAAACGCAGAGTTTGAAATGAATTATGCATTTCTTGACACTTGAAGGGCTGAGAGAACCTTCTTTTGGATTTGTGTCTCTTGCATTTTTGGCTATGCGTGTGAATCATTACATGGCTATAAATTATAAAGCAAGGCACAAAAGAGCTAAACAGCTCAGAGCTTCGACTCTTTTGATAAGAAGGCAAGCGTCTGGGGAAGCTGAGTGCACCTCCAGCTTTCATCTTTATATTTTGCATCAGATTTTGTTTCTTTGACAATCAACGGTGAAGCCTGGCAACTTAAGTATGCCCATCTCAATTTCTTCTGGAAAAATTACTGTTTACCCCAGCGAGCCACAGCGTATCATCCAGGCATTCTTAAGCTCTCAAGATGTCTGAAAAACCCACAAGAACAACTGATTTACATCATCTTCCGCCTTTTCAAAGAATTACAAGCAGGCATCTCCTCAAAACCAGACAATCTTAAAAGTTAACATGCTCTCTTCCTGCCCCCCCCCAAAAAAAGAAACTAGTTTTAAACGCATACCTTTTTTAAAAAAACAAGGCTCTGTGTTCTTTTCTGACTGCATTTTTCCCGTTAACATCTTTTGAGCACCAATTCTATAAACCGTTCTGCATTTCCTCCAACCTGCTGTAACTTTACTGCGTCTCTCGTCTTACTTTCCCACTTCTATTCTAAAAAGCCAAGGCTACAAACAGAAAAAAAGCCCAAAACAAATATGAAGATTTTTCTTGGAACCGAACAAGCGCTCAGTCCCAGAACAAGGAGAACTGATCTTATTGCATGAAAATGTCTCCCGTTCCCATTAGAGGAAAAAGATGGCAAACAATGTTTCTACCTCTGTTTTTTAATTAAGATTGTCTCAGTTTCTCTCCCGCTGCTTTGTGGAAACGCTGCCTGTGAAGTGATTAAAGAATCAGATCTGATCAAGAAAAGAGAATAATGGAGTAAGAAAGCTAGGTTTGCCGGAGTGTTAAGTTCTCTGAAAAAATGAGCCCCCCCACCCCCCCTCGAATCCCACCCCCTCCCACCCCTTAGGAAAAAGGATTTCACTCACCCTTTTTTTGCCTAAACAGTTTTCAGGCTGTTTTTTGGGACGCAGACATAAACGTTAGCATGCGCATGCATGTAGTGGGCCAGCAAAGTGGAACTAGCATACGGGAACATAAAAGAAAATCCAGGAAAAAAAAAATCTGTAAAATTCCTGAATTATATCCAATTGAGGAAAGGTCACCCCAGCCTCTACTGGGGCCTTTCTCAACACCAAATCCTCTATCAAGATGTCACATTGAGTTAGCGAAAGACAATAGAGAGGCACAGCATGCAAACTGCACATATATCTAATCCTAACAAAGCCATGAATGGGCCTTCACACGTCTAATTATACTTGTTTATTTGTTGCCACGCAGAAAGAACTGATGAAAAATCCATCAAAGTGGTTTTATCCCAACATCAAGAGATCCTCCGAGGGCACCAGGAGACTTAATTCTTTCTTGTTTAAATCCAAAAAAAGAGAATTGCAAAGGGGAGGGAGAAAAGTAGTGAGAAAAAAAGGCGGTTGTGCATGACCCTTTTTTTGTTTTTTTGTTTTTTACAAAGGCTGTTCCTGACCCCGTTCATGCCCAGAGGTGTAACAGTAGAAGCAGGAGATCTCTCCCCTGTGCCGCAACCACATTTTAAAGCCTCATTTTCAATACACACCATATCATTAGTGTCGGGTGTGTCCAATCCACATCAGCAAAAAGATGTCTATTTAACCGTGGAATCTTGTCGAACAAATGACTTTTCAAAAATGGCTGGCTTTTAACAAAAGACTTGCGCAATTCAAAGTACAAAATGTTTAACAAATACATTTTCAACACCAATAATGTTACATGCGAACACTCTGTTTACCTTGAGACTGTCAGCTCACAAATCTTTCAAGGCTCTGGGAGAATTATTTAGAACTAAAAAGTATCGTATGACTTTGGTTTTACGTTTAAAAACCCTGGACAGAAGTTTCTTAGCATTATTAAATGTGAAAAAAGAACGTCGTGTCCCAGCCTTGCCAGAGTTTATACGACTCCCTCTCCCGTTTGAAAACTTTTAACAGGAGGGCCAGTATCAAAGGGTAACATAATCTACATAGCTAATGTTTTTTTCCCCAATTCAAAGCGGGGAAAGCTGCAATTTCTCTTCGCTGACAATCTGGAAACACTCTGGAGTTAATTACGTCTGATTCGAAATGAACCGCACAAACAAAGGCCAGCCTATGTCCAGACTATTATACCACATTAACCGGCTTTGAGCTTCCTGCAGATAGTTCGGACGCTCTTCCAACTCCCTCCCCTGCCAACACAGCACGGCTGGGAATGCCTGCACAACCGGGAATAAAGACAAGAGTGGTTAAAAAAACGAATGTGTGATGACCCCTCCCGACACAGTGCAAACTTTCTGTCCAAGTCACAGAAAAAGGGAGAAGGTAATTAAGTTTGAAAGAAAAGGTCTTCGCAAACAAACAATGAGGCTATGTCTCTTGAGGAAGATGGGGGGTGGAAGAAGAGTGAGGGGGGGGCAAAAAAAATCATTAACATTCTTTTTCAGCTGTGAAACAGAGGAGGGGGAAGAGGAATATATACTGGCAGGTTCCTCACTAGTCTTCCTCTTTAGCCTTTTTTTCACCCCACATCTGGTTTCACATCTTCTCCACGTGATGGCAGATCATCTCGTAAACCCCGCCTCCCTCCTGCTTTTGATCTGCACCCAATGGGCAGCTCTGCAAAAGTTAACCTCACCAGTTAACTGCATTTTAACATTTGGATGGGGGCGGGAGGGCAGGAATAAAAGCCACTCAAGGCTGGCCCACCTGAGACACATCATCACTTCTGTCTGTCTGTGTGTTTTGCTAAGAGAAATAAACAACATGCAAATTTTAGCTTGTTTCCAATATTAGACTGTAAAATTTTTATAATCTTTCCATTAAGCATTGAAAACACTAAAAATGTTATTTTTAAAAGTTTTAGGTATGGTATAAATTTCAGTTTTTTTTAGACATTTTATTAACATTATCGTTTGGTTTTAAGAACATAAACAAATCTTTAAAACATTTCACTACTTATTTAAGAATATAACATTAAAAAAACATAAATGCAAAACTTTGCCAGAACATTAAACAACATTCTAAAAACATTCTCTGGGTTATAATTTACAACCTAATCAGTAAATCACACAAACGTTTGCATGTTCACACATATACTAATGAAACACTAACAAATAAAAACAAACACAGACAGACTCTTAAAAATGTGCAGAAGCAAAACACAACAGCAGATTTCTCAAAGGAGGCAGTAGCTAAAATTAGTTGTTTTCTGTGATTCACTGGCCTGACATGAATTCATCTCGTGATTTCTGCTGTCCACACAAACACAAGTGATGAATATGTTTGCTTTCTGCTTTTTTCACAGGAGGAAAAAGTGTGTGTGTGTGTGTGTCTTTGTTTTTTCCATTCTCAACAAGGAAAGCAGAGAATCTAATTGTAGCTTTGCCAGCTTGTGTTTAGCAATCACCCTCTTTGTGTATTTTTGCCAAGCAGGATTAGAGTTAAAATGATGACTGACTAATCCCTTGATTTCCCTGTGCTAAATAAACATTAATCTACTGGTCAAACATGTTCCTGGGAGCACAATACATACAATATGAAAGCGCTTATCAGTTACATAAATCACGGTTTCACGCCCATCTGTTCAAAAGCAAAAATCTCACTGCCCCCTTCCAATTTAAAAAAAAGAGGGTATAAAAAGAAAAAGAGGAAATTTAAAATTGTGCCAGACATAACTTCTCTGTCTGCAGGGAAGCTGTTGAAAATAGTGGCCCTCATGTCTTCGTGCTTCGAGTCACGTGCTTTGTGTTTACGCTTGTAAATAATGCCCTGTATTAAGAATGCAGAGACGCAGAAACAAATGCAACAGCCAGTTTTAGACCAAACAGTAACACATTTCACCACCGAAAAACAAGCAAAAATGAAATACACAGACATGCATGGGAGGGGGTAAATTCACTGTTTAACAACCCAGCTAAAAATACACCCTGCTGAGCCTGTTGGACAGGTGTTGTGTTTCTATGGTCTTCATTTACTAACCAACTTTAACTGATGAATGTTTTGACACTTGACTTTCAAGGCCAGAAGCTGTAAACAAAATGCATGTCTAACAAGAGCGCATTCTCTGTCGCATATCTTGCCTTTTTGGTGCTGCTTTTTTCCAACAATGACAATGAAAGTTGAAAGTTCAAACTGCACAGTAAAGACTGAGCATCCAGTAATTATCTGTTATTATAAACATAATCACAGGCCAGGTATCTCTGCATGCATTCCTGCGCCATTAGCTATCCGCTATCCCAGGCGTTCTTCACGGAGGAATTCAACAAAACACGTCAAACAATCTATTAAAGCTTGAATTACTGCTAACTAAGATCTGCCATGCAGGACTAATGCCTTTATAAGGAAGCACAGGAGATTCTGTTTAAGATATCTCTAATTTCTGGAGCCAGAGAATTACTAATTAACTTAAGGTTTGGGCCTATATTTAATTAGAGAGCTCTCCAAATGAACTTTAGACCAAAAGCATTCGCTTTTTAAACAAACTCTGTTCTGACAGCTGTTGCGAGTTTACCCTTCCACGGCCACAAAAAACATTTGTTTTCTGTGCCATCATGGGGTCATTATTTCTTTAAGAAAGACCGGGAGAATTCAGCGTACGCTTTAATTGGATTTCGCTCTAAACAAACAACTGTCAGATGTAATTAGAATGAGTCCAAATTAGGGCCGCAATATTCCATTATCAAATAAACAGAATGTCACGCAAACTACCGATTCAATTTTCAAAGTTCATTTCGACGAATCTGGCAGTCGAGTCGCCCGTCCGCTTCCTACAATTACCAAACAAAATGACGCACATGCTAAAATGATTAATCCTTTGCTAACTCATTAAAAAAAGTCATTAATTTAATAATATGGTATGAGAGCCAAAAAATGTTTCTTTCTGAGATGAAAAGGGCAGGGAGACCGAAAAGTACCTGTGAGGAGCACAAATAAAGAGAAAATTAAAAGAGTCTGTGGTAATTGCCACTTGTGCCAGTGGAAAGCTGGTATGGGCCAGTTTAACCCAGCTGTAACATTATCAGCAGGCCGCAGTGGGGGAAGCCATATTGTGTTGGCATTTTCAGATCGCTAAGGCCTCAAGCAAACACTGAGGGTATTTTAAGGTCAATGACAACCTAAAAAAGAAAACAAGCCTGGATCAGCATAACCACCAACTAATTAAAGCAAAGAAAACACATTATACCTACAGCCCTGTATGGCAATAGTCAGGGGAAAGAATCATTTGTTTTGCTATTAAATGCCATGCAGTAATAAGCATAGAGCTGCGGTGAGGGAGTGTTTTGAAATGCAAGCGCATTTCAAAATGCGAGCGCATGTAACAGCGCATATACGTTAGTTTCAACAAACCTCACAGAGTCTGGCAATGAATGGAAAGTTATCTTTGTTTTTGGTGAAATTTCTTCAGCCTGTCTCTCCAACGCAAAACTTCACAGCTTCTCAGTTTATCGTTTTATAAGCATCTGATTTGATTTTATATAAAAACCTCAAAATACCTTAATTTTTACCTCAGTTTTTAACTCTATAGGTCTTTGTTACACCGCTTAAATTGTGAAAAGTACAGCCAGACAGCACCCTATTGTCTTGTTAAAACTAAAAGGAATTTTTAAAACGAGGACAAGGTGAAGCAGAAAATTGCTGTTTCTTTAAAAGCCCTAAATGCTCAAGAAATCTGACGAGACGGACACAAACGACAGTTATGTCATAACCTGTCCGCTGTTTTATCCGTTCGGTGCAATACTTTGTTCTTGTCATTTTATGCACAGTATTTTTAGCTCCACAAGCTACACGTTTAATCTTGCCCCTTTATCGCTATACACCATTTAAACTAAAGCGAAAACTATCCCTGTCAAGACACTGAACACCCAACAGACAACCGCCCTTCAGTCTCAGCCCCTCATCTGCCCTGACGGAAAGTCAAACCCCCTTTAAAGCAAATAATTAAAGATGATTCCAATGCAGATGCCAGACCAGAGTGAGAGAGGATATGAGGAGTCTAGTATTAACCAAATACTTCTCATGGGACTGCCTCAGCTTAGCCCAGCCCCTAGACTAATACAAACAGTGGGTCAGTGTCATGTCTGGAAAACTGCTGTTTTATTCTCACACACACACACACACGCTTTGTAGGGACTTTCCATAGACATGATGACTTTTATACTGTACAAACTGCATATTATATCCCCTAACCTCACAGAAACATTTATACATTTATACTAGTATTTTTAGATAAAAAAATTATGTATGATTAAATGTCTCACTCACTCACTCACTCACTCACTCACTCACACACACACACACACACACACACACACACACACACACACACAAATACAGACAGACAGACACACACACACACACAGACACAAACACACACATACACACAGGTATGGAATAGCCATGTTAATATCCTCATCATAGGGCCAGATGAACTAAGCTTCATGAATATTCATGAGGACAGGCTCTCATTTATCTGTTTACATAAGGTACCACCGGTCATACAGATTCTATTATGGTCTCATCCCTCTCTTGACAAGTAATAATGGGCTTGTTATCCACCTGAGATTGGCAATGAGTGTGTGTTTGATTTGATCTGTCTGAATGGAGTGATAGGAGTTTTCTTCTCATCGTATATGAGAGGGACTGAAAGGGGACTCTTTTGTTCATGTCTACCTTTTGTCAGAGAGAACAGATGAGAATGTATGTGATTGTAACATCTATGAAAATGACACTTCACAACAACTGAGAGTATACAGGAATACTTCAAAATACTTCACACAGTACCATTTCAAACCTTGGTATTAGCAGGCTATCCTAATGTACACAAGCAAATGCAACTTGCAACGAGCATAATGCTCTACAAACTGAGTTGCAGGATCTACAGTAGAGATACAAATCTTATAAGATTAATTCATCCTTTTCTTCAACCTTTAGTAAATAATTATCTTTACAAGATCAACTTATTTATTTTTACATACCTATAGCATGTAAACGCACATGTATATAATAAAACAATATAACACTGCACTGACCTCAAAATCATTTACTGCTTACAGTCAAGCTAACAGTGATTCCACATTAATCCAAAACCTGCACACGTTTTTTTAAACATTACGGACTGTAATGTTTTCTTTGTCAAAACTCACCCAACATGATCGCTGACCCGGAAGCGGGTGTACGATTGTGTCAGATTACACTAGCAGCGCTAAACTAAACAAGACATCACGCTCTTTATGTTTAGCTTGAATTGCTTCATAAAATGTTCTGTTTTAACACACCCTGTTGTTTTCATACGCAGCTGCTTTTTTCGATGAGATGCGCAAACATCGCTTCAGTCACATTTCCATTTTTGTTTTTCCCCTTTTTAATATCCTGTGGAGAAGGCGTCACAAACAACCAAAGAAGGCCTGAGAAAACGGAGGGGAAAATCCCCTTCTCCGATGAGACGCAGGCTGACAGTAAAAGTAATGCGATACTGGCTGGCCCAGGACCAAGAGCAACAAAAACATTTAGATAACTGGGCTCAAAAATGAAAGTTCTCAATGAGGACAAAAATTACATTTCCTCACGATAACAAGCCCTTCCTATAACAAGCCTTACGATTGTTTGAAATGGCCGTGTCCTCATCAGTCAAGTGTTCTCATACATTAAAGGAATCGAGTGACGCTCACCTCCCATCGCATGAAGGGACGTTTCAACTCCATCCAAGTTGTGCAGTAAAGAATGCACTTCTCAAGGGGGTGGGGTGTTTGCAGGGGACAATCCATTGCATACGAGTTTCGCTTGGCAACCGGACCTGCATCAACATCTGGCTGAGCTTGTCAGCGCACGCCTGATTCACACTAAAGCATTACTTGTCGAACCGTGAGCCCTTTCAAAGCGCACAGACATCTAGCGCCATCCATGCTGTATGCCTTTCTTTAGCGACGGGGTTGAACTTCGTAACACGGCTGTATTGAACAACTGACTCAAAGCTACACTTTCCTTCCACCGCTGGAATGGTTAGAAAGAGACATAAAAAAGCAGACGAAAAATCGCTTTGTTTGTGATAACCTGTGAGAACTTATCCGGCCTGTGATTTCTTACCCTAAACATTTGCGTTTGAAAGAATCGCTAGCCTGTCAAAGGTCAGCAGAAGATGATCAAGGCCTCACGGAACGCAACAAAACACGGGAAAATATCCATGGCGACAGCTTGTGTTCATTTAACGGATGGGTTCAGTGGAGGAGATGTTTCTAAAGCTGAGGGCACGGAAGCATGCTCGCATCACACCGACAGCCCCCCCCCCGCCCCTCAAAAACACAAAACTATCACTAGAATCAGACTGTCGTTCTCAGAAACATCTAGTGTAATGTTTACTGTACTACTGTATTTACAGTAATAATTTTAAAAACAACAGCATTACGAATTCTTGGTCTCCTTAATCAAAACTTCTATTGTTAACATTGAGGATGCTAATATAAAGTAAAATGAACACATTTCCAACGTTCACAATCAAAACCTCTGAAACAGAGAATCATCTCAGCCGATTCCACTCACTAGCGTTTCCATTGTGCTTGAATGCTACTGAATAAAGAACAGAGGCTGATGTTTACCAGTAGAGAGAGAGAGAGGGGCCATTATCATACATATTACTTTATATGAAATTCTGCAGGCCTCCTGGGAGGCTTCAGGAATATCCCAGCTAACAGGGAATGTTATGAGAACGTTCCCGAAAAACTCTCAAAAAACATTTTATGTTGGTAAAACATATGTAATGTTCTATATCATATATATTTATATATTTATAAATAATTTTGTTAGTAAAATTCATTAAAAATGTTACAATTATTAATTTAAAACATTGTGTAACTAAGCAAAAATGTTAAAACAATATCTTAAAATCTGGATGTTTAGAATGTTCCTAGAATTTTCAAAATAACATTTTTATTGTTTTGGTCACTTATTGGAACTTTTAGGGCAACGTTTATGCAACCAAAAATTGTTAGCTGGGATGAAGCCCATGTCTGTTGTCTCAACATCTCAACAAACATCTTTAGGGGCAACAGAGGCCTAGAAATAAAGGAGGATACACAATTTCCACCTTGCTTTCATCTAAGTCACTCAGTCAAGCATTCAGTGTCCCATTCAAAGGCGATGTGCATTATGCAAAAAAATGCTAATCCTTTTCCGATGCTTTTTACACTTGTACAAACTCTGCATTCCCTTTCCTGAAAAGCAATTATATCAGTTTACATTTCTGTCAAAAAACAGGATTACTGCAGCACAACAAGCTCCGCAACAGCCTTCCATCTACAGCAGAAGGAAACTAGAGATTATCTGAGACAGTTTTTTTCCCTTTTCTACTCAAAAAAGTGGAGAGGCCTTAAGAATGTGATTTAATTAGCCAAAGGGAAAAGAATAGATCTTTAGTTGCTGTGGAAACTCTTTTCTGACCTGACCTTCTCTTTGCAAAAACCCGAACAGAAAACGCCTCGGTCTGGTCTATTAATCAGAAACAAATTATGAAAGAACGTTGTCGACCTAAATAATGCTGTCCATTCTGTGGCCTGCTTGTCCACAGCCTCCGCTCTTTTATTCATTGTCTTTCTGCATGTTTGACAGACTGACATAACGAACTACGAATCTGGAACAACCCAGGATTTGCATATGCAAATTCCCACATAAAGGAAACGTGTCTAAACAAGTGTGATCATCAGACAGATTAAGTAAACTGGCACGCTTTTCTGTTTTGGGGGACCACCGTCGTAGCTGGGGCCATTAGTCAGCACAATTAACCCCATCCCCATGGATACTAATGAAATTTTGCCATGGTACGACTTAAATTAGATAGCTGGTTATGCTTCCCCCCCATCTGTCTCCAAATCTATTATTTGCCCCGGGAACAATGAGGCGTTTGTGCTCAGCTGATCTCCAACAGCTGAACAAACCTCTGCGTTAACAATTTGCATATGTTAATAAAATTAAGTCCTAATTACACGAAACTTGTACATATTCAAACACGCTTTCCCTGGGCGCAACCGAGCTTGAACCACGTCCAAGTGTTTAACCCTTCAGAAAGCCTCTAAGCAGGGGAGACTCTCAGAAATGCCTTGGGGGCTGACACAAAAAGGCCCCCCTTAATACATTAAGCCAGCTCCTTACTTCTCAGCTTTCCACCCACTGCTCTGTGGACCGGGGCGAGTACTGCATCCTCCGAACCAAATTCAATTGGGCCAACAACAAAAGGCCTACAGTTCCCCCTAACAACAATCTGACAATTTTCTCAACACTATCTACAGCAATCTTGTGAGTGCACACACAAGCACAGGAGGTTATTAAACAGTTAATGTGCTAGACAAACCACAACAAACAGAAAATGAGAACATAATAAACTGTTTTGAAACAAGCTGGCAAGCAAAGCTGACTCTTTCTTTTTAAGCTAAAATAATTCAGTCTTGTTTTAATTTTTTACCTTATACGTTTTTCCAGAAAATAATAACTAAAAAAAGCGACCATGTCACACCCGAACACGTTCAGCTTTTGAAATTTTAATAGACGGGGGAATCTTAAAGGAAATCATACAGTCGCAACCAGATTAAAAAGGCCTTTGTCCTGCATCGTGTACGTTTTTTCCTTCCATGCCGGGGAAATTAAATTGGTCTGTTCAAAGGTTTAATACGAGACCAAATAGAAAAAAACTGTTGTATCACATATGAAATTCATGTCGCTCTGTGAAGCAAAGCCCAGATGGTACGAGATAAAAAATAAACACCTTATAACAGACAGCAAAAAGCTCAGAGGACTAAGATAATGTCTGTTTAAAAATGAAAAAAAACGTTCCTGCTTCTTTTTAGTATTGCTGACCAACAATGAATTTCCATGAATCTAACGTAATAACACGCTGCGCTTCTGTGGATTAAAGCTCTCGGTGCTGTAAATGGTTCATATTGCCACATTCGAAAATAGCAACTGTATTTCTGTCTGCCCTCGTACAAGACTTTTAAGGATAAAAAATGATGTATTGCAGGCTACTGGGAAGAAACTAATACCAACAGCTGATGGTTGCCTTTTGATTTTTAATGATAGACGCTGCATATATTTTGTGTGTGTATGTGTGTGTGTTTCACACGCCTGTGTGTCTACATATGCATATATGCAAACATTGGCTTGGCAACGTGTGTATGTGTGTGTGTTTGAACTGGTCTTCTCTTTTACAACTATCAATACTGGAATAACCACAAATTAGCATTCAACCAAACACGCAGTCATCTCTCAACCTTTTAGCCAAATTGGGTGTCTTAATGTCACACAACAGTGGCAGTACAACCCCTGCATGCTGCCATAGGATTTTCAGTAGCGAACAGGAAACCACTGATAGGTTGTCGCTAGCCACTACGCAGAGTCCGATTTTAAATCATCCAGCCTCTTCTATTAGACTTAAGACTTATAGAGGTGGAAAGCATAAAAAATGAAAAAGGGAAATTTAATCCCTGAAATATTGATTTGCACATTAATATCATATAGGCAGCAAGCAATTTGGCTTCATGAAAATGACACATTGTCGACCCTTGGAGAAGCCTCATCTAATCTTAAGCAGAACATGTCTGAGTCTCTGAGTTATTAAAGGCTGTCGTTGGTTCAAGATATTCTGACTAGAATCAATCTATACACGGTGGAAAATTATATGTCCACAAACAGGGAAAACACCCGGATATTAAATCACTAACATTAACACTTCTAACTTAAACTAATTCCTGAAACAACTGTAAGCACTGAATCACCCCTTACACTCCTATGGAGCCCTTTGTGTCTTTTCAGAGTGTAAAACAGTAAATAATATTCTTGCAGCTGACTGTTGTTGTCAGGAAGCAAAACAACACAATTGCTAAATGAAAGACAACCATTTATTCATTTATATAATACAAATAAACCCTGTTGAAAAACAGAAGTTTGATACGAAAACATAAAACGCACCAATTCAAGCCAGATAAATGTGTGGTATAATATACAATAATAATGATGATCATAATAATATCAAATTAATACAAACATTATCGTTTAAAAATTATAGCAAAAATCGTCATCCAGAAAAACAAGATGCACAGAGTCCGGTGCATTTCCAATTCCCAAAACAAATCCAGGTATCCACGAAGAATCGCGTTACTACAAAAAACCACCAAATCCACACCGTCTAACGAAGAAACCCAAACGCAGCTCATTTTAATACACAAACAAGGAAATATACTGCCAACGGCACACGGCAAACCCCCCAAAATAACTTGAAATCCTACAAACACGGAAATCCGGGCAATGATAACCAGGCGAGTCGCTGGGCACAGAGACACACGCCGCGGCTCTGTGCGGTGCCTCCCCACCGCCTGTGTTTTTTCTGTGCTCTCAATGGAAGCGATCGATGCTCTTGTCACCGTCGCGTCCCAATCGGAGCCAAGACTGTCTCACACTCACCATCAAACCCAAAAGCCAAGAGCTCAACACACACGCTTGATCTTCACCGCCCGTGTCCACGTTTCACCCCAAAAACTAAACTTTACCAATCTACCGACAGCCCACCGTCCCTGCCAGATACGACAAACTCGAGGACGCGGTCTGGGAAATGATAAAGACAAATCGAGAAGAAAAACTTACGAACGACACAGAAGACAGAAGCAGTTTAAACACGGACCGACTGGTTTAATGCAAACGTGAAAGGTTTCGTTTATGCTCCGTTTTCACGGTACGACGGAGTCCGGGATATGGCAGAAGGACCCTCGGTTGTTCTTAGCGTTCAGTTCTTCCTATCGCTACCATCGTCCGAGCCGCAGCGTGGGGACACTTTTAAGGGTTGCAGGTAACAGTGACACACGAAGAAGCATCTTTTAGTGATATTAGGTAAACTGTGCATCTTCTCGATCGTGTCTTAAGACGCGGTGTTGAAACACACGCCGCTCCGGAGCGAGTCCCGGTCTAAGGCAACCGTACGTACGTAGCCTCCGCGCTGTTAGTATTAAAACGCATAATGGCCATTAACGACAGGTTAACATGACCGAACACCGGTTATTGTAAAATGCACGACATTTCTTGCCTTATGCACGCAATGGGATGTTTGGTTAAACGTGGGAAAGCTTAGCTGTGATAAAGCAATCTGACTACTTTTCCTCTGTATCCGCGAATAACATCATAAAATAAGGAGTTAACTTAACATTTAGAGGGAAAAAAGCAAAACGTGGGTTTAAAATGGGAAACGACGTATCTGTTGGAGTACATCGCCTGACAGTTCGCAAAACGACTCTTTTTACGAACCGAGGTGAAAATATTAAGACTGACATTTGTCGAAATTATATCAAATAAAGCCGCAATCCGACGCCGAAAAAGCGGGATAAAATCAATACTCGACTTCAACGTAACACCGACTACTCGCTAAAAGTTGAAGAAAAAACTTACTTTCTTCCCCCGCAGTTCCCTCCGCTTCTTCTCCCGATATTTGCGTGCTTCGAGAAAATCACATCCAATGATAGCGAAAGGTGGTACGAAAAAGCACAAAAAGAAAAAAGATATAACGATAATCCTCCAACTTTATTGGAAAAAATGTAAACGCTACAGCGGGAGAGAACGAGTCGATCCTATGGGTCCGGTTGCGCGCAAGAGGTGTCGACGACTGCCTAGCAGTTTCGCTTGTGGAGGGCTAAGGGAAAGGAGGAAAGGAAATGAAAATCCGATATGTCTTTATTCTGCTAATTATTATCGTTTTAGCCCTGTTTAAAAAAATGGCTGATTAAGTTGAGTGCGCATGTCTTTGTGTGTCTATTCTCGATATGCACTCTGGGAATGAGAGAGAGGGGGAGTGAGCGAGAGAGGGAGGGAGAGAGAGGGAGAGAGAGGGAGATGTAATTAGTTAGGTGATCAACAGTCTCCACATTGCAAATGACGCGCTGTTTCAACTTGGAGAGCCGATGGGCTCTGCGGGCCAGATTTCTAAAATGATCTAATGGGGGAAAATCTTTAACGGTGGGCAAGACGTCCTGTTACAGGCCCGGGACAATAAGATAATGTTTTACTTTTCTGAAAGACTTAGTGTTTGATCAAAGCTTTTATTCCAAGCAAATGCAATAAACGCAGGAATGAAAAACAGCATGCGGAGGAAGAACCGTGTTGATGTCAGACTAGTTATATCTATTTGCTTATGTTATTCTTTAATATAATGCTGTTGTGTTTGTGATGCTTTAAAGAAACGAGGTTTGGAGATTAAAATGAATAGATTGTGAGGCGGTATATAACATTTAAATATGCATTTGGACAGCAGCATCTTTTGTTAGTGTGGCGAATAGTTTACGAGGTATTTTTACGTACGTTTTAACAAAAACAATGTTAGTAAACCAATATTAGTCAAATTTTGCAGCTAAAAAACAATGCAAATGTAAAGATGGTTATTGTTAAAACTATAATATTTAATCGGCAAAACCGAATATACGAACTAACGTAAGAGTAAATATGGATATTATGCATGTACCGCTCAAGTAAAAAGGAAAAACTGCTATCAAGGTGACAGTTTATCAGGAAAAAAGGAAGAAATCCATGAATTAAAACATTAAATTTTATTGTTATTTTTGTTGCAATGTAAGAACGTAAAATTTGAGACGTTTTGATTTTGTAAGAAATATAAAATGTTTGATAACTGACATATTTTTGTATGCCACGCAAAATGTAATGTTACAAAATATTCTGTATATAGTATATAATATATCGATAACACCGCCTTAAAATATTCACAATAAAGCTTTCCTCGGGGCACAAATTCTCTAGACTAGATAGTAAATGGGCCTCGGAATTAAAACCCGTGATAACATCGTGTTAGAGAGACTTTGCATACTGCTTGTGAACCTTGTATTTCCCTCATCATGCATTTAGTTCATATTCAAACTTCCATGCAAACGATCCTATCGACCAGCTAGTTTTGATGCGGTCCTTTAAAACGTCGCCATTGAAAGGAGACCCGACAAGATGTTCATCGTAAAGAAAATCAAGAGATCGGTTCTCCTTTATGAAAAAATCGAAGGGGTTGAATTGAATGAGCCCCTGTTTCCGGATCGCACGATAAGGATGCCACACCACAGCTGTGTTTGCAGTAAAACGACAGCACTTGCATTGGCATGTCTTGGATATTGTGGGTCTTTGGCTGGGCGAGAGGTGGTCAACAAAGGCGTTACTTCTTCACCCCTGTTCCTCTGTTTCTAGTCCTCGGGGGACTCATGCCTGCCAGACCCATGTGGTGTTTTAGCAGAAGGAACGAGAAACAGGAACGAGTCGAGCACGCAGCAGGACACAGAGAGCTTCAGATTATACCTTCATAGAAAGCCAAGCAAATGCGGCGGAGTTAAAGGTTATTTCTCCCATTTGACGACTGTATTTCTGCAGCTGACCGCGGAGGACTTTCAAACTATTGATTTAAAGGTCTCGGCTCTTATGCAAGTATACTTTGACGGATGTGTTTGTGTGCCACATTAGCTTAGTTATAGCAGAGCTGTGCTCTCGTTTGAACAGTTTTGCACGGTAAAATGGAGAAAGTAAGTCGAAGCTAAAGGCTGACGGTGCTTATCTTTGTCTCTTTAGCACTTTTAAATCTGTTCGTCTCCTCCCTCGTACTTCTGCTGTTTTTTCTCTCCGGGGCTGTCTGACCAAAACCACCTCATTTATATCATTTAATCCTGAATGATTTAAAATAAATACTTTGTTGCACTATGTTTCACAGAGGAAAGTCCTGTTGTTGTTTTTTACTTTATTTATTTGTCATTGTAAACTAATGTTTCGTGTACAATGACACGTTTTTACCATTGTGGAAATTATTTGTGTTTTGGTCATTTTAACGCAATTTCACAATGTTTTGGTCGCATTTTTGTGACATTTTGAAGCGCTGTCTATCAAAAACTGCATGAATATTGATTTCAGTGAAATGTCAATAAAGCAAACATTCAATCTGCGACCTGTGGTTTCTTATAATCGTCTTTCTGAAATATATGATGTCTAACAATGACTTGCGGGTATATGTTTCTTTTTCGTTTGTTTGCCCGTATTGTATCAGTGAACGACTGTCCTGCCCCAGGAATAAAGGTTTGGCCAAACCGCCTGGCGCCCTCTGGGGTCCGAGAGGTCACGTTTTGGCAGTAGCTGACCCTACACCCGCCACAAAACGGTCCAAAATGCTCCCCTAACACAGAATTAAAGCACCCATTGCAATTTTTGTGCTAATAATTTAAAGAAAAAGGCACTCGACTCTCACACACAAGCACAACTTTGAAAGTTTTCCTTATTTGAGGAAGACGCTAAAAATGGATAAAATAAACAACCAAACACGGGCTCTCAGAACGAAAGTATGTAAACACAATAAAAATATGACCTATAAGCTATGAAAGCAGGTTGCCGGTCTCAATAAATAATAAAGTCGGTATATCAAGCATTTGCAAAATCGATCACACCTTATCTGAGAAAACAATAACAACAACAACAACAAAAATAACCATAAATGTAGAATCTGTGCCACCTAAAAATTCATTTAAGGTCAAAATACACCGATGTTATTTTCCATACAAGACGTATATTAAACTCCTCTGCGTTTTAAATCTGTCCCACGTTGGACTTTCAAATTTCTCTTATAAAAACGAAAAGAAAACATTTCACTTCCACTACAAATAATACAAATTCTCCGCAATCCCTATAAAGTCAGATCTCTATTATCCTTTAAAATACCAGAAATTACACGTTTTTCTCTTTATAAAACATTAGGCTTACTCGTTTTAGCATATAAATACACATCCCTACATTCTGTTCTTCGTTATAACCCCAGCTTTAAAAGAAAATATAAGCTTCTACCTTTGGTATAAAGGGCAAGCCGGTGTCCTCTGTTTCTCTGATGCTCCGCTTATCGCATATGGAAACTCTTTTGAAAATGCCTACATTTGTCACATTGTCATTGAAAACAGCGCAGCGCGGTGATGCTGGAACAGAAAATGGGAAATAAGTTGAGGATTGGGTGAAGCCTCTCTCAACGCGGACTTATCCAACTTTAATTTCATATAACGCGATGTGCTTTAGATGGCAAAGATTCAGAGAGGATTTTAACAACTAAAAGCGTTCATGCCACCTCACTGCAAAACGCAACGTGGAGCACAGCGCTTGTATTTATAGATAAACAAATAAAACATTGTTTTGAACCAAAGATCATCGGATCTGTGAATAACTTCATGGTAAAATCACTTCCAACGTAAAATCGAGATTCACAAACGCTTGTTTGTAAAACTGCGGACTTTCGATCAATGTATTGGGACATTTCGATCGATTATATAAACGAAAATCCATACGCGACATGAGACCGGTATCAACAGCTATTTTTTCACGAGACACAGAATGAGGTGGAAAAGATCAGTGAAAACACAATAAAGCGATTAAATTACATCTTTCCTATAAATTCTAGCATAACATGCCTGCTGTGAACCAAAACTACGGATTGTGCCCTTAGAATAAAACACACGAAGCCTGCATTGAAACAAACGGACGTGGGCCGAATAAAGTTTAAAACATTTCATTTGTAAATTCAGAAAATGAGTAAAAATAATCTGGCCAATCTATTCAAGCTTTACCATCCAAGATCAATTGAAATAATTGACATGCTTGTTAATATACAAGAATATACTAAAGTGCGCACTTTGAATGACAGGCATCACTAAGATTATTCTGTGATGTCAGATTGTTAAAATGGGGTAAATTTACATGAGCCCCCAGCTGCTCCGGTGGGTCCCGGGATCACGGGTGAGGGAGGCGGCCGGGCACTCGGTGCCATTCTGTTTATCTGATAAAGAAAATCAATGGGAGTGACTGTGGACTATTTAGCGAGACGTTTGATGGGGAAAATGGTTGGTGGAAAAGTGACTACAGCTGGCTGGTCGATCTCATCGGGAAACGTACACTAAACTACACTCATGGTCCGCTCTTTGAGTCCATTCACCCCCACTGCCCCCTCCCACTTGGCCCTTTGCTCCTCGTGGTGCGGAGGTTTTATTGTTGATCCCTCTTTAATAGACAAACGGGCAGGAGCTCCGGCCATCCACCCTATAGCGTTAGCCACAGATTCTCCATCCTCACCGCACCTGGATGTACAGCCCGATGTTTTTCGTTATTAATGACGAGGCGTATCATTGCATTAAGAGGTACATACATATTTATTTTGGCTAACCTATATTTCTGGTCTAAATAAAGGGCCTTTGATTTAATTTAAATATGCACCTGCAGTCTTTGTTCTTTATTTCTTTAAGGAGTAATGCAATAATAATAATAATAATAATAATAATAATACAATTATTGTTATTAAATCATTATTATTGTTGTTGTTATTTATATTCATATATACAATTACTAATAATAACAACAATGATAATGCATGTATTTTTAACTACGGATTATTTAAAACATATTTTACAGACAAATCATTATAATACTAGTGATGTAATCAATAAAATAATTGATACTGAGTTAATAAATTAAGCTGTTTATGTATTTTATTACTGTTACTTTTACTAAAAACCTCAATCAGTAAGAACATATTTTACTGGGTTTTGGCTAATGCTCTTATGCAGAGAAAAACGTTCTTTTCTTCTTATGAACTTTATTCAATTATTTGTCTTTTTGTAGCCAGATAATTACATTTCCAGCTTCTCCAGTCCAAATGAATCTTTGCTACGGCTGGATGTGTTCCTGCCTCTGCAGGGGTTACAAACTGCCCTCTTCCCCCACACAGTGGTTCGCTCTGTTTAGCGGATTACCTGGTTACCATTGGTCAGTACAGTAAAGGCAAGAGAGCAAAACCATGGCAACATGACTGATTCTAAACCCATCAGCTAAACTGGATCATAATACAGTCAACTTGGCCAAGCCGCTTTTATTTTGCCCTTAAAGGAAAAAGCAAACTTTGCATCGTTCCATTACTGAAAAAAGACAAATTATCTATAAGGAGGGGCAGAACTGTAATACAATATTTGGATTACACTTGTGAATGAAATATGATTATTAAATCTTGCTGCTCTATGTCAAACACACTTCTGTCAGTTACTGTATATTCAATAAATGCCTGTGATTTAAATTGAATTGTAATCCTTGTGGTCACAACACTATATAACAAACAATCATGCCAAAAAGCCCAACATATTTTTTAAAATAATGGATGCATAAAAAACACACAATTAATATAGATATTTGTATTATCTAATGCCAGCAAAAAGACCAGAAAATGCCTCTTTTAAACGCTTTCCATGAATCTGCATAAATAATCACTAAACACAAAACATTTGTACATACATTACATTCCAAATTAGCCAACAAACGACCAAAAACCAGCCTCTCGCCTTGTTGTGTAACATCCACATCACACGGCCTTAAACGAAACGCATTCAAAAACAAAATGTCAGGATGCGTTACACACGAACGCCTAAATGATAAATCTTCGCTGGCTGCTGGCTACAAAGAACTCTTTGACTGCAGCTTCCTGTTTCTACATGAAACACACCAAAGATGAACAGAATAACACTATTCAAAAGCTAGCGATGATTCAATCCTGAAGTCTAATGTCACAGAACTCAGGTCACCTAAAGGTAAAACTATTATGTAATACAGTGAGTCACAGTTCACTAAAAACAACATGCATACGTCTGACTGCCGCATCTACTGATTAGCCGGACAGATTGCTTATTGATCGCAATAATCAGTTTAATAATCAGCCGTATTGATTTATGGATCCTGGCTTGTAATGTCATATTTAACAGGCCTAACCAAACACACTGTTCACAACACTGCGAATGCATCAATTAACCAAATCATTTATGTTTTACAAGCTAACATTTGCTGTCTTACATAGTTGAGTCTGAGCACCACAGACAACAATCTCAGGCTTCTCTTAGCCGTTCACTTTTAAAATGCCCCCGTGGGCCGGACGGCTAGAAATGACTCCTTGGTGTCTCACATAAAGGCTGGAGTCTGTTTGTGCTGATGTTGCACCAGAACCAGGACTGAAGACACTTGGAGAACCGGGGTGGGGAGGGTGGGGGGGGGGTAATAAACCCTGCGTCTCCTCTTCACGATGGAGGTGTATGAAGGTGAATGTGGGTTGGTTAAAGACACTCAATGGATTGTCATGCATAAGGTAAGCAGTCATCCGTGAGCTTTGTTTGAAAGCGCTGATGTCGGGAGGTGTTGACAGCCCTCGTCTGCCTTTCTAAAGCGAGCAATTTCTGTGCTTTGATTTTTTCCTATGATATGTCAGATGCACAAAACACATTGTGCGATTTGAATTCATTTGCCGTGTGCCTTTTCAGTGTGTGTGTCTGCGATGTGTGTTTTCTGGATTATTCTTATAAACAAATAATTGATGTTTGTAACATTTACTGTTATTGTAGGTAGAACAAATATGCCAAAAATAAAAAAAACATTACTGTCCAATTCATTTCCATAAAAAATAAAAAATGGCTATGACACACATGCATGTGGATGAGTGAGGGTTTGTTTTGCATCCCAGCTAACAGGGAACATTTTCAAAACGTTTGCAAAATGTTCTGCAAAAGTTCCCTCAAGGTACCTAAACAAAAATGTTGGTGTAGGGACAGTAGAAGAATAATTTTATCATATATCATATCAAAACCATTATTTATACGTTTTTGGAATGTATAAAAAAGGTTACAGAATTAAAAGGTTTAAATAATTACCTTGAATAATTATAACTTAAAAAGTAAAAAAGTTCAAGTTCATTGAAAGCGTTAGGGGAACGTTATTACAACCAAATATGATTAGCTGGGATGCTCTCTACACATGCAAGCGGTCACATGACCTGAAGCTGATCTGATTCTAATCAGCTGATGCAGAGGTGTGAAACCAGACGAGACTCGCTCTCCTCACCTGACAGAGGCTTCGGACTAAATCACGACTGTCTCACCCACCACAGACCCAGATCTCCAACTTTAATGGGAGGACAGTTAATAACCTTCTTCTCTGCTTCTTTTTTTGTCCCCTGTGCGCTATCAATCTGAGCTGTCAGGACTCTGCTGAATCAAAGCAAAAGTCCTCTTCACAGATGACTGATTAAAAACGCAAAATCACAAGATCCATCTTCATGGTCACTTTTATTACAGTCATTTTTAAACTGACAGCAACCTGCTCAGACTCAGAGAGAGAGAGAGAGAGAGCGAGAGAGAGAGAGAGAGGAGAGAGAGAGAGATAAGATGATGCAGAGGTCGAGGAAGAACCTATTGCCTATAAGAAGTGGGGTGGATCATATACATTTCCCTTATACACTTGCCTTCAGACATGCACTTATGTATCTATATGTAAAGACATATAGAAATGCACACATAAATATTGCATCTATATAATGGTGCACAACACGTGTAAGTTGTTATTTTACCTCATCAAGGTTTTGCATTAGAATTTATATGAAAGTATAACAGGATGTATATATTAGGTGTTGGAACAGGTCCTATTTTTCACCATTTTTCTTCACTCTTTTGCCTCAGTTCATTTAAAATTGTCCTGTGGTGTGACAAATTAATTTTCATCTTTTTTTTAAGTACAATTTTAATACAGTTATTAAACTGTATTTCTGTAAAACCGTGCTTCATCGTGATTTTAAAAATGGATTCAGATGAAGAATAACGTGTCACACTGCAGGACACTTAAATTGTTTATAAGAATTATGTATGTGTATACAGAAACAAAAAATAACAATATGTGCTATTTGCTTATGCATGCTTGGCTCTTGTAAAATAACATTTACGTTTAAAAACAATTGACTTAATGTTTGCAACGTAGGTTTACTCATAAAGTAAAAAAGCTGTCACATATAAAGCAAACCTTAAAAAAAATCCCATCCGTTGTGATAATTAAATATTAACATTGGCAATAAATAATTATGAGATTATATGCTGGTTAAAAAGGCAGAGGATGAAGAAAAGTGGTTTTGCAGAATAGTTGACTTTCGCTGTTCCCTAAACTTATCTGTCAGGGCCCAGTCCTGTACTAATCCTTTTCCACATCATTCAGAAGGGATTCTGTGTGGCTTGCTTACAATCGTACACAGAACAAAGGAAAATGGGTCACGAAAAAGAAAATACACTGTTTCACCGAAACCTGGATAACAGGCAGCCTGTCGCATTTAATGCCCTCAAAACATCTGACTGAACAGCCTGTCAACATATCAAAGCTGATGAGGGCCTGAGAGTCAAATCTGAACACAGGGTGGGAGATTATTCTATTTAACAAATGATTTTCCACATTAAATTGCATTTTAACGGTTTCTGAACGTTCTGTGGCGCTTACAATTGTGTTCTCGTCATTTTCCAGAATCAACATGTGTCTGATTCATTTATTTAATATGCAGCCTGTAAGGCAAATAAATAATTTTAAAGAAAAAAGAAACCTTCTGTCAGATTGTAAACTTCAATAACGTCAGAGTCGGCCCTAGACTAAAAATATATGAACCGCATTAAAATATGTTTGGACAAGGCTTTAAAGATGTGGGGTTTGGACTAATGCAGTCATGTCAGACTGCGACGGTTGTGCTGGGGAAATGAATGACCCTGACTGTACGCCTGTCACCGGACTGAGACCCCCCTGACCTGATGGGTTTGATTGCTTCCTTGACATTTAATGGCAATGAAAAATAAGTCAAAGAGAGTCCTGGGCAATTTCTGTTGAAGTCTCGCTTTCAGACGAACGCGCTCACCAGCGTCCGTATGTCCGAGCGTAAACCCACACGCATGTAAACAAGACTCACCCACACACCATGAGACATATGGTCTGAATAAACAACCGATACAAGGCACCAAACCCGGCAGAACTTCTGCTTGAAGTCTCCAGCGGGAGCCAAAGCTTTTTATCTCCTCAACAAGGAGTCTGCAAAACACGACGCGTTATCTGCGCGACATTCAGAAGACAACCTGGCCTACGATATGTCCTAAACATTTGAACAACCAATAAAGAACTACATCTGACTCAGTCGATGACAAGAACAAACCGCCATGGAATTTCCTAAAGATTAAATGTCCCAGGACCGTATTCCATCTGCACTCACTTTCACGACGGGAGGGAACATAGGAAATACGGATAAATCCAAAAAGAAACACGACACAACACTCCGTGAGAGGCAAACCAAGACAAACAGCACATCAAACCGTAGTCTGCAAAACCTTCGTTTTATCCTGCTGGCATTAAACCCCAGACACACACACACATACACACACACAGTGGGATACTGTAGGAAGAGAGAGAGTAAGAGAGATAGAAAGACACACACACACTCGGATGCGCACACACCCCCACAGTATAGGGACTGAGCAACCTACACAAACAGAAACAGCACAAGCAAGACTCTACAGAAAGCAAAGCACAGGATTGGAACACAAACACACAAACGTTTGCCTACCACACCTGCCTTTGTGTGTCTGGAGCATGGAGCGGCAGTCCTGTCTTTCCTGCACGGGAGCGATGAGTCCTTTCAAGGGGGTGTGGTGGGGGGGCGGTTCAGTCCGTTATGGGCAGTTTTTACGAGGGGCAAATCAGCAGGTCGGGGCATTCAGGTGGGCTCGGGAATGCGGTGCAGGCAGGCCAAAACGGGCAACTTACAGCAAGTCTGCGATTCCTGGGGTTCATATCCTGACTTCCACATTTCTGCTCTTCAAAAGAGGAAGTGGAGAGAGAGAGTGAGAGAGAGGGGGAGAGAGAGAGAGAGAGAGAGGGAGAGTTAGAAGCACAGGTCATGTAAAATGTATAAGCTGCATTTAAAAATAATTTAATTCTAGAAGCGAGCAGCTCATCTTCTGCCGCTGACGATCCGGGTGAGAGGATTTTTTTCTTTTTTTTTCCCCATGAATGCACCTTTTGTGACAGCCTACATTTCAGCTCAGGGGAGAGCAAGAAATGAGAAACTTGTTTATGAGCAGTAGAGCAAATATTTTTTAAACAAAAATCTCTTAAGGCAGTCCGGCAATGCGTACGACACTTATTTTTGCTATTTGTTTGCTCATGTCATCCAGACTGATTTGAAATTCGCTAGCAGCTGAGATGTTTGAAGACAGAAGCAGATCTTTTAGTCATGTGGGTGTGGAACGAGACACAGGCTTCTCCACACAGGTGGGATTGTGTGTTTTGTACTGGCTGACTCATTCCCAAGCAAAATTCTCCTCAATAAGCAGCCTAAACAAACCTAAACAAAAAAAAATACTTTACAGGGGTTAATAAAATGAATTAAACAAACTCTTGCTCCAGTTATTTGTCGTACCTTAAACAAGATATACATTCAAACGATTATTTTTTTTTATAAAAACAGATTTGACCCAGTGCATCTTACCCCTGCTGAAGGCAGTTTATCATAAAACAGGCTAGATTTAAAGCAAATGTTGTCTATAGCTCTGCTGTGTGGTGTAACCATGTTATACTTTTGACCTTTATGAAAAAAAATCTTTTAAAACGTTTTAATGTGAACCATTTTAAACCCCAAAGAAGAACAAAACAAAATGCCATATTTGGCATGTTAAACATTATATTGTGCCAGCTGACATATTTACTGTCTTTTATTATCACTTCATATTCTAAAATGAAACTTTCTTTGTTGTCTGTCAGTTGATTGATCGTAACAGAAAACATTCAGCACCGCAAAACATTCTTTTGCTCACAGATCACTTCAGACTCTTGTTCAAATTACGTTTAACGCGTCGCCGCTGATCCTCATTTACGAGGGAACTGCGCAAAAACGTTTTATGTAAACAAACAATAATCGTTCTCTGTTATAACAAAATATAAGTGTACAGCCAGTCCTCACTACCATCGTTTTATGAGACTTATTGCTGAAATGTCAATTTCTGTTGTGTTTCTTTTAATAACAAGCAAATGACAAAACACAAAACATTGCATTGTGGGATATCGACCAGGTTGGGGAAGGAGGGGGGAATAATTTGAATTAAGAATAATATTCCCTTTAAAGCGATCCGTGTAAATTGTGCGTATAAAGTCATTGGATGTGATTCCTGAGGAACGCCGGAGAGGACGGCAACCTGCTGGCTTTAAGCAGCCAATCAATAGCAGGAAATAGAGCCGCGCATGAGGCTGGGAGGCTAGCGAGCGGTTAGCGCTAATAAAAACGGCCGATGTCAATATTTGGGAATAACAGACGAGAAGGATAATGGACAAAAGACGTTGCGTACTCAAACAGGGGATCCGAATTAAAACACACAGTCCAGCTGCTCCCGAAGGGTAAACCCTCACACATTAGTTACCGCAGGTAATGCCAAACTATAGTAAAATCAATGTGTTCAGTGCTGCTGTAAAGAGAGACAACACTTCACAGGAGGAGTGAATGAGTGGGACGAGTCCCACCCACTCTCTCTGTGTGTGTGTGTGTCTCTCTCTCTCTCTCTGCAGGGTAACAGAGTATACAGCTGCTGAATTAAAAGTGCCTTAACCCAGGAAAACAGAGCAAAATAATACAGAGACTAGGGCGGATGCATGTGACAGATTCAATGCAACTTACAGTGCATTTAAGTTATATGTTTAATCAGTATCTGTGTTCTATAGGAATCAAACCCCTGACCTTTCACTCGGCTATCACAATGCTCCACCAGTTGAGCCACAGAAACGCTAGATGATTCAATCTCATCTCTGCCTCAGGTCTGTCACAAACAGAGGATATTACGACCAGCAGCAATGATCCAATTTCATCTGCTTTGCCTTAATGGCAGTGAAAATTTCTAGGCAGTCAAATGAGTATAACTGACACCGAAATATATTACGGTTGCTATTCTCCATTTACCCACTCCATCGTCTTTGTTGTGCCGCTCACAAAATTGCTGTAATTTTGCATTTATTTTCTTAAACAAGACATTATACTTCTAAAAACGATGACATTATATTTATTTTTTCCTTAAATGCTCCTGTTTATCAAACCCTGTTACCACAAAAAGTCCCTGAAGAATAATGTTTAGCTATCACAGAAATTACACAATCATTTGCACAGACAAGAGTTCAATATTTTCTATTAAATCTAACCGGGACATGACCAAAAATGACGATAAAGCAAAAGTCAAGAATCCGTGGTCACGGCCCCTTCAGGAAAAATAGGATTTGGAAAATAACAGTCAAATCTTCTCAGTGTTTCTCAAATGCACTGAATGTACTTGGACAAAATGGCATGTTAAGAACGGAGAGCTGCGTCTAACATCCTGCATACGAGCCCTGAACCCTTTAG
>JBAJNP010005074.1:0-21816 GCA_036877545.1 Yasuhikotakia modesta
GGTTAACTTCTACTGTTTTTTTAGGATGTTTTTTAAGTTGTAAAGTGTAGTACATTTGCATGCCATGGCTTGTCTACACTTCTTGTTTGTTTGAGTTGTTTTAGCACATGATTTGCTAATAGCAAATGGGTAACAGTGTAAGCAGGTGAAGAATGCAAAAGATCTGGCATGCAGTACAAGTACAGTAAAGAATTGCTAAACCTTTGCAGTTCAGACACTTTAAACGTCTCTAAAAAAGACAAAGTACTTAACCGAGTAAGGTATGTATATAAATCAAATTAAGACTCTCCATTAGTTACTAGTAAGGTAAAGCATTGGTCCACCCTGCAATTTAAATGTCTCTTTAAAATGACCTACAGGCCCATGCACTTGCAAGCAATGCAATGTATATATG
Organism: Yasuhikotakia modesta; assembly: GCA_036877545.1. Taxonomy (NCBI): domain Eukaryota; kingdom Metazoa; phylum Chordata; class Actinopteri; order Cypriniformes; family Botiidae; genus Yasuhikotakia; species Yasuhikotakia modesta. The sequence goes on from JBAJNP010005074.1 coordinate 395, forward strand.
TCAGATTATGATGCATTTCGCCATCATTATTTGATGGAAAATAAATTCAAACAAAAGTAAATCCAGTTCAGGTTCAAATATTAAATGCATGAAAACAGACGTTTTAAAGACTGGTGTTTGTTTCAAAGCCAAGTTACTGCTTTTTTCTTTGAGGTTTGTTAATGAAATGGCCATTACAGCTTGTATTCAACCCTGCTGAAAGTAAAGTTTGATACTGAGATAAGCAAGTAGCCTCATCTAACCCACATCTCCCCACAAAGCTCACTCTGTCCTGGCAGGAAAGAGCCTTTCCCTCCAGCGTCTCTTGCATATGTATGCATGGGTATTCCTGCTGGCTCTGTTCAGAAAGCTTTCTGTATTTACATCCCATTTTCTGTCACCTTGATAAGGATTATTTCCTTTTGTCTCTCTCTCTCTCTCTAACTGTGTAAGAGATGCTAACGTTTAGACATTAACATCCCCAGTATAGTGTATTTATCTCCTACTGTCTGCGTTGGTTGAATATTCTTGTTTATGTGAATGAATCTATGGAAAGTTCCTATGGAAAATTCCTGAATGTTTTATGTATATCTTTGTCTCTCCATTTCCTCCTCCTCTGTCACTCTGTTAATCTGATTTATCTACTCTAGATAAATTTTTACTTACTCTAGTAACTTCTAATGCACTTAGCTTCTTTCTCTCTTAATTCAGAAGTTCTCAAACTTGAGGCCACAAGCAATGTGCAATCACCAGACTGCAGCAACGATTTCTGTAAACTTTTATCTAATTTATGATATATTTAAAAAATAAATAAAACTTACAACCATAGGACTTTTCATATCAAAAACATGCCCTACTCCTTTCTCCAGATAGACACTAATCAAAACAATCTTACACTTTCTGTAGGTCTTCTTTCATTAACAACCCAAGGTATTTCCAGCCTTCTGGTGATTAACATGCTAGGTGTTATGGGTAGAGTTTCACAACTTCTCATACCTGAGCTGAAGAGCCATAAACTGAAATTACTGGCCATGTTAATGTATGTGAAAAGCGTCTCTGGGAAACCATTTTTGTGATGTATATGTACCCATATATGAAGAATGTGGCATTGGAAACTGTATGTATAACAGTAATAAATAACAGTGGGCAGTTTAATCTAAGATTGCAATTTCAAATAGACTGCTTAAGGTTATGTAATGAAATGGTATATGATTTATATCACAAACATTGCTTTGTGATAGTGTACATGAACAGAGATCTGGCAGGTTCTCTATAGGCTTGCTTCGCAATGAGTGAGGTTCATTAAAGTCAGGTTCAATAGGAGATACGTTGCATGTTTCTTTAGTCAAGCTGAAGTGCTTTAAGTTAAAGGCATATCTACCCAAAACTCAAAAAAAGATTCACACCTCTTTAAAAGCATATAATCCACAAATGAACAGTTTCTCTGACTGCTAACAGTTCTATTGCAGTGATTGTGATGATCGTTAATCAAAGCCAAAGCCCTGAACACTAATTTCATCAAATTTTTTTCATTTGCATGAAAATCTAATCAAGCTTCTAAATAGGCTCTTATTTTCCAATCAGCATTATTTTTTATTTCTCAAACACTGAGCACTCTGGAAATGCTAATGCGGGGATTTAGAGTTCTCTAGGGACGTCTACAAAATACTTTCTGTGCAATAATGTTCAAAGAATCAAACATTAGTAGCAAGTAGTCATGGAAATTCTCAGCAATAAACAATTTGCTTGATTTTTGTCTACTGTCAATTTTAATCAAACCATTATTTCTGAATTATTAAAATGGTTAATTATTACAGAAGAAAAACATAATGATTGAGAAGACATTTGACATTCTCTGCATCAGGTTAAGTGATAGCTATGGGTAGCATCTGACCCCTGGAGCTCAAGTTCCCCACAGATTTAATAACATTTACCTCAATACATCCACAAGCCTCCCAGCCCCCAAAGCTCCTAACCTCTCCAGCCAAACCTGCACTGCTTTCCTAGCAGCCTTTTGGCCACTACCTGAAAAATTAATATTCGCATGGCTTCCCCATCTATGCCTTCTCTAAAACATCTCTTGAACTAAAAGGACTGCTGTGGAATTGTCCCTATATATTCTTCTCAGAGAAATGATACTTTTCAGATCAAGGACTCACATTACCTCCACATCATTCCCACATCTACAACCCATGCCTTGTACAGCCCTGAAGCTAAACATCAATGCTTTCTTCATTCCTCAAGACACACATTGCTGTTAGCATTTCCAGATTAAATTCTATTTGCCATTCTATTTGACAAGTTGTAGCACTAGAGTTAGAAGAAAACAAAGCTATCAGTCCAACTATCAGAGCCTCAGGTTGAGTCCCAGTGAGCTTTAAAAAAACTGAAAACAGCCAGAAGTAAACTACTGTAGTAAACTTTAATATTACTTTCCCAACTTAATAATAACTAGAATATAGAGAGAGTTTATTTGATATTGCTGCTCCTGTTCATATAGTAATCTCACAAAACAATGCCTAAACAGAAACTATAACAAAACACATCCACATTGACAGGACAAGAGTTAAGCCCCAAAGGAAGTATAAATACATGTGATCTAAAGAGCTAATAACTAACTAAACAAGACACAGATGTCCATAATTGGAAATCAAAGAATCAGAGGCGGGGTTAATTAATTTTAACAAGAACTAATAATGATTCATTAACTCTAGCGGGGAAAATAGGCACAAAGACAATACACACAGGTAACGCACGCACACGCACAAATACAATCACACTTATGACATATACTCCCCATTAATATTTATGCCTGTTTTCCTGTATTCCATGTAGAGCACTCCAAACACTTCCAGTTCCAATATTATGGCCTTCTAGGTAGTCATTTTTAAAAAATGATCTTATAATAATCTCTGTCTTTGTAGAGAACATGGGAGTCATGATGTAATACTCACATACCTTTGAGTACCACCTCCAGTTCATCTCTGAGAATGTCGAAGGTGCTGTAGCGTGAACTTGTCTCAGGTATGATGTTCTTCTTCAGCCAGCCACCACAGGCGTACTGGTAGAAGTTTTCACACGGGTCCACCGTGGGGTCCATGTTCTCAATAAGGCGGGATGCTACAGTGGGGGGAAAAGTTGCATAAAATGGTGAAACTTCATGGCAATAGCAAAACAAAAACTTCTTGAAGCCAATCTCTTTAAAAGGGTTAAGTTTTAAAACAAATGAACTACAACAAGCAGTTATTTTTAAATAAGTAAATCTTTAAATGACATGACAACATGACATGCATATTAAACAATCAGTTTGTATGGAATTTAGTATAAAGACATCTTTACCTGATTGTGTGCAGTCAGCTGTTGTACATACTGTATCTACAAAGAAAACACAAGTTATTAGCAATAGTGGAGCTTGTCTTATTTGTGTATTTGTGTCCAAGTGAAGCCTGGCTAAAGCTATAGCAAAACTAGCTAATATTATATATGAAATGAATGTCTACAAATCCCTATTTAATTAAATATTTTGACTAATTATGCTTATCAATAATGTCAATAATGGTTTTGCCCAGTTTTTGTCAAATTGTCCAGAGGTCAAAGAACCATTGCTGCTTTTAACACCAAATAAATGTCCTGGGAAGACAATCAAGGAACCATAAGAATTAATTGTCTGTTTTTTTTAATTGTCAGGCAAAGAAAAATACATAATTGTGTTTACATAATGTTGCTTACTAAAAAACAACTAGACTGATTAATTTCATGATACATTATACATTTTTTAGTTGTTTAAATACTTTATTTGGCTATTATTTTTCTAACAAACTTTTTTAATCTATTATGCTTGCTCCCTGTAAGAGCATTTTGACAGTAATGCATGGATATACATCACTGTATATCACGTATATTACGCAATAAATATGTACATGAAGAAATCTAATGAAAATTAAAAACTTCTAGGACTTTTAGTTGCTACAGTGTACAGACACACTCATGATATAAAACTACCTTTGCCAGTCTGTGTGATGAACAGAATAATGAGGGCCACAATAATGATGAATAGCAGAGATACAATTGTCAGGAGTCCGATCTCCAGTGAGGTCCAGTGGGGCTTTTTTTTCAGAGTGTTGTTGTCAGCCATTGTCTGCTCTCCCTCTTCAGTGGCCTGTAGAAACTCGCCTAAAAAGAGAGAGAGTGTGGTTTTTCCAGGTTGCTTTTATTCAATGAAAACATACCTGTAATAAACAAAGAAAACTGTAGATTCCCCAGAAGTCTCCTCAAGTTCTCTCCAGAACGTGATGTTTCAGATTTCTGACATGCACACCCTGTGAGTCCTTTTGTTTGTGGCAACAGACAATTAATCATTAATCCTTTTATGGGGAACACAATTCACAGACACTTTCTTTCTCTCTTTAATCAGACATAAAACACTTAGTATCACAAATACAAACACACACTGACTACCTCATGCACAAGCTGAGGGAGAGAGCTTATATCTGCACATGACATTCCCTGCTGTGTTCAGGCTGAGAAGGTATGACCACAACCTTGGGAAAAGTCTTAAAGCTTTCCTTTGAAAGAGACTAATGCTCTCTCCCACATACTCAAGTACACAGCACAGCATCACATACTAACCTACACTCACATTCACAACAGGGCTACAGTCCCCCTTTACACACAAACTCGTCTCTTGCAATTTCTGTTGGTTTTAAGAACAATAAAGTGAAGTCTGTTTAGCAGCGGGGGTTCAGTTTCTGTTGGGAATAGGGAAGAAGAATGTCAGGGCTAGTTTGTCTAATGAGTCACTTGTAGCTAAATTGTACTTCTAGGCTGCTTATTTCAAGCACACTAACATATGTGGACCTTTAAAGAAAAATGTGTTACTGCTGTGACCATTTAAGACAGGTAGTGGTTTTAAAGTAACTTCAATTTAGGAATGAATGAAAACAACTTTAATGAAAACAATTTTAAACTGAAGTCATGCATCTTTTTAATGATACATTTTAGAGTATGTCATAACAGTTCTTCATTTAAAAGCATTTATTTGTGCAGACACGCATGCCATACCTAGTCAACACCATGTAACAAAAATATATCCACAACCGCACAGATTGCAGGAACTTTTAAAGACCCCATTAAATCCAATTTGGCATTATATGGCTTTTAGTCTGTGTGTGTTAGGGCTGTAAGCTACTGTTTGTAGGTTATTATACACAGCAGGTAGAGATTAAAATTATACATTATTTTTTAGTTGTGTAGTTTAGCCATGTAGTTACAGAGCACAGTCTCATTTTCACAGTCAACAGTTTTTTGTTTAAAAAAGTGATTGCAGAAACCTGAGATTGAATGCATGCCTGTTTTGTTTTATTTTTCCTAAAAAGCATAAACAATGACTATTTCAAGAATTAAACAATTTTTTTATTTTGTGCATCTGCACTTTATCTGTTTTGCATCTGTTTCAAAACTTGACTTTCAAACTTTCAAATACTACTTAAACTAGTCACAATTTATATTATTTACTGTTTCAATATTCACAAAGATGTACTTTGTCACAAACTTTTTTGTTCTCCGAAAATATCCACCCATCCATTTTTTTATACCACTTATTCTTGGGGTTGGGGGTATGCCCAAAATATTCCGGAATATTTTGGGCATATTTTTTTTTATTTGGGGAATATTTTTAAAGTTTGCAAAACTAGCATGTGAATGCAGGGGTCATAGGGAATCACTAAATGTTGTGTATTTATATAACAAATTATTTTACATTTAAATTGACAGCCCAATTTATTTTTTTGCTTCCTCACTGTGGGCATGATCTGAGTACAGAGCAGAACTATTTCCTTTGTGCATCAACTCATGACTGCAGCAGGTCTTGAGCAAATAAGACTCAAGGTCTTCAACAACTATCCAAATACAACTTTCTTGCTTTATTTAGGACACCCAGGCAGAAGACTGTTTTTGATTATAACTGAAAAAACAGTTATAATCAAAAACTGTTTTTTGATTATAAATCCAGAGTGGGGGTGAAGGGAGTTTTGGATGCTGAAGTACAAGAGATCGTAGCAGATGCGTCACTTGCCACACAAGACATAATCCTGACACACATGGACAGTTCCAGGAGCCCTGGATCAAATATCATCTTACGTATGTGAAATGACAGGGAATCAAACTGCCTAAGTGGGGGTACTGCAATCTCCCAGAAGTGCTAGGAAACAAGACAGCTAGTTTTGCAGAGAAAGTTTGGTGTCTGTTGTTTGTCCAGCTTATGGCGGACAGAGGGGCTGCTTAGGAAGGCTGTCATTATTTTTATATTTGTGATACTTGTGGCACAGAAATAACTAATTTCTTTTGCTTCATCCATAGGACAACAAATGAGCAAAACAGTTTTCATCACTGTTTGTACAGCCATAAAAATCAGGCTTATTAAATGCTGATGGGGAAATACAAAATATTTATGAGTTTCATGATTGCACACGCATCCAAGACTCTTGTGGGAACATGAAAAATCATTTATAGTAAAAGCCTATCTTTTTGTGCTTAAATCAAGCAAAGTTGACAACTTTTGGGAAGACCAAATATATTGAAGATGCATTTTGCACCAGCATGTCCCCTCTCCCATTACTTTACTGTTGACTAGTTAAAGCAAGCATCAAATTACAGTTTGAAAAAAGTCCTTTGAAGCAATTTCATAAGGGATTTTGTACAGTTTTTACTGTAAGAGCTTCTGTCTGGTTCCTTGTTGGCACTGCAATGATGTATTACAGACTTGGCTATAGCAGCTGCCATCTGTCTCCTCATTGGCACTTGAATGGTGAATCCTTTAAGCATGTCTGTAAAGACAAACACGTCTTCAAACCCTGCAGATGACTTGAAACTGTTATGGTTACAGTTGATTGGTGTTTGGTTTATAGAGACTACATCTGTAGCTAAACCACAGTGTTTACACACTAAAACCAGTACACATTAAATGCTCCTGTAGTTCAACTGGTAGAGCAATGTGTTAGTAGTGCAAAGGTTATGGGTTTGATTTCTAGAGAATCAATTGTATAGCTTCAACGCACTGTTAATTATGATAACATTTACATTTATTCATTTGGCAGACTAGTTGCTTTGGATAGGTGTCTGCCAAATGCATAAATGAACTGTGATTTCTTTACACTCATCAAAGTGGCTCTAATGCTCTAAAGCTAGGTATTAAGACTATTAAGAAATAATACAGTAGCAGTATACACAGATTTAGCTTCATGGTAGGGCTGGATAATATATTGAAATTATCAAAAGATCAAATGTTTATATGGCAATAATGTGCGATAACAATTAAATATGTATTGTCGGTTTTACGTTGATGCACATGGCAGACATGCATCATTTAGCTTTTTTAATAAATCTGATCTCAAACTCCCAACAATAAACTTTAAATAGCTTAAAAGCTGTCCAAGACTAAACAGATTGTCACAGAAAATGGAAAGTAGAAACAAAAGAAGAGGGATAGAAAAAATGGTGGAAATTAGTCAACATCTACTATCAAGACTAAACGGAATGAGGGTGATAACAAATGTCTACAAAGTGATATGCAGACATCTCCCTTGACTGAGAGCAGAAAAGAGTAGGTGTTAAGTATAGCAGTGTTAAAACGCATGCCTTTCTGCCATTAACATCATTTTTGTATATGGACACAACACAGACTTTAAACTGAAGACCACAATTTATAAATTCCAAAATCACAAACTGTGAACTTTTGGTAGTACCTAGAATCACATTAAAGGAAGAGTGTTTTCACAATTGGCTTTTTAACTCTTTTTTTTTTTTTTAGCCAAGCATTCACGTAATGCATTCCAAAACGTAATATTCCAATAACTTATAATAGGAATAGGAAATAATAGGATAATAGGAAAAATGCTAAAGAAAACTTTGGGCTAGTAATGATACAAACTGCAGCTACACTTATTATTTTATATTTTCCTCCTTTTTCTGTCTACGGATACCTTCTTTTCCAGAGTGGGTACAGATTTTTTCCAGAGTTTTTTCAGAGTGGCTGTACTGTGACTGTTTGTCCTGTGCTGACTGTTTGCACTCCGTGCACTTTATGTATAGACTGTGTTTTTGTATATACAGTACACTGTAGTTTTGTTTAGCTTAGTCTCTGTTCTGTTACTTGCATTGTACGGTGTACTTTTTGTTCTTTGTACCGTTGTTTGTTAGCACCTTGGTCCTGGGGAAACGTTGTTTCATTTCACTATGTACTTGTGTATATGGCTGAAATGACAATAAACTTCACTTTTGACTAAATCCAGCATCTTAAGATGACTACAGATAACCCAACACTGTGAAAGAGAATTGAACTGAATTAAAATCATCTGGAGAGTTTGCTAAGGCCTCTTCTGAGCGCTTTTTAGGCAGTACATCTCAAACATCTAATTGAATAGTTGAATAGAGGCCCCACAAATTATGTTGCTCTATTGCCTGATAAGCATAGAAATAGTTAACAAAGGTGTGTAACTAGTCCGTGTCTTTTTTTATCATTAGTTTAGTTAGTGCATGATTATTTGTAGTTTGGGCAATTTGATTTATTCATTAGGCAAACACAAAGCAAAAGAACAATTCTCTCTAACTATCCTGCCAGTTTTTTTATATAGCCAGTTTTACAGATGTAAGAAGGAAATTGTTCATACGCATTTAAAAAAAATTAAAGAAGAAAAAAATTAACAAACACATTTGCCCAATTTGGAATTATAGTGTCTCAAGATGATTGGGGTTTTCATTTACCATAAAACTCAGATAAATGATAACTTGCCTTGATAACATATCCTACATGCGCTTACAAACACAAATAGAGAGAGAGATAGAGAGAGGTACAGAGAGAACTCTGGATAGAGCACTTACATCATGTAAACAGATAAACATTGTATCTGTGTGTATTGTCATCTTGTGATTTATCGCTTTTTTGTTTTTCTCGCTATGTAAGTTGCTTTGGACAAAAGCATCTGCTAAATGTAAATGTAAATGAACAGGGTCAAGATTAGAGCAGAATCTTTTGCACTCATTTGTTATCTTTAGTTTGGTTGAACATGTCTTGCTGATCTATGAAGAAACACTTATTAGTCATGACCACATGGTTTATTATCTGTCCGGTGTGGAGATATCAGCTGTAGCTACTCATTCTGTACTTCTACAACATCACATGTCATGGACCGCATACTAAACTTGATGCATAAATGACAGATGCATTTTAGTTATTAAAATGGGTAATCTTAACTAGGATAAACATGAACCTTTAGATAAAGTTTGAATAAGTACATTTGATAAACTGTAGTGTTCTTGTAGGTGAAAGGCATTGAAATAAAATAAATAAAACAGGTAAAATCGACGTAACATAAGCGATTATTTCTTTTTAAAAGGACTGATGAATTGGGCAGTAAAAAAAAATTAAATGGACGAAGCATGCGGTCACAAGTTTCAAACAGTGTTTTCATTTTATTATAGGGAGGTTGCAAATAGTATTGCATGATAAAAACTGCTAATTTACCTATTCTTCATTATAACCAGCGGGTAAACCACTTTACGAAGGCATTTTCCAACCTTTGCCAATATTAAACATCTTCAGCACCGTGTATTTATGCCATGTGCAGCATGCGTAACAGACTTACCAGGTGTCTCTGGAAATTTGCGGTCGATGATATAAATGGGCATTACCAACCGATCAAACATCCATCAAATCCGTGAGAAAGATATCCTCCTTCGATCGTCAGTCCAGCTGATGATCGATTAGTTTAAGAGAATTCTGGGTTTCTAGAATATCGATAACAAATCATTCAGTTATGTCAGGTCCCTTGGCTACCTGTTCTCGGCGCGACAGCAGGTTGTTCTTGGTCACGCACAGCTATTGTGTGTGTGAATGAAAAACAAGTGCTGAAAACCTTAGTAGTAATTCAGAGAAATGTGCGATGTGAGGCAAGAGTGAAGTACGTAAAGTGAGCCGGTATTTAATGCTGCCTCCCACGAAAGGCGGTGTTTAGGAGTGACTGAGATTGCAAGTGATGCCAGCGCGCAACTGTGTCCACTTTAGGATCAGAGCACAACCGTGCGCTCCATTCGGGGAAACAAACAGATACTACGTCCTTCTTATTTTTATAGCTGGTTATAACTTATACAGTTAAATAAATTGTACTAATTTTAGTGCCCACATGACCTCGTTGGCACAAACTAAATGTGGCCACCTGTTTCTGCTATGATCTTACAGTATTACAACCATCAGGTGCGTTTACTTCTTTAAAAACATGGTTATTTATCTGATTTTAACTTCAAATAGATTTTTTGTTTCATTTAACAGAAATATATTTAAATGTGTTGTTTTTAACTTGTTGGAACATGCCCTATTGCAGGCACTGCTGGTTCCCCTTTTTGCAGCTGAACAGCAGAAGGTGCCAATACAGCCCAAACCTGTGAGGTCAGCAAGATGCCGCGTTTAACATGGCCATAAAACTAGGATCAGTATGACATCACTACTCTCGCAGCCACCTGCTCTCTCATGATACTTTAAGCAAATTAAAAGCATACAATATGATGTTAAATATACTTCAAACGTTTAATTGGATGTAAGTTTTATTCTTCAATGTATGCACAATAGTAAAATATAAGTTGAATGCCTATGTTATTTGATACAACAGAGCTCTCCAAAATGAAACATTTTTTAAAACATTAATAGTCACTGAAACTCTGTTTGCATATTTTGTTGGGAACTTTTAGTGTCAAAGCTAATGAAAAACGAATGGAATTGATATAATGTTTTTTGTTTAAACAAAGGAACTTACTAGACTTGCTAGGCCTTTATTCTGCTAAACTGAGTAATTTCAGGAGTTCAGTCAGGATCCCAGATTTCTCTGTGGACCCAGCACACTTATCAGTATGGCACAGTTTAGGCTGAATGTCTACTGGGATATTATACAGAATGTTTTAATGAGTAATAAGGAAGACTGTTATGTACTGTTATGACTGTTTGTTATCTGACCCTCCAAGGGGAACTAAGCGTGTAAGCCAATGAAGACTTCCCACCAATATGATCATTTCCCGTTGGGGAAACTTTTTTTGTAGAATGTCCTTTTGTCCTTTTCATTTCCCGTCCTTTTTTGTAGAATGTTGATTTCTTCCCATCTTTCTGTCTGTCTTTTCCTTGTTTTCATTATTGCTATCTGTTCATCCCTGTTGTGCACAATGACTTACTTTGCAATTTCTTGGATAATCTGCCACTCCAGGAGTGCAGGTCTTGTTTAAAAAACCTCCGGCATCAGGCCATTGGCTGGAGCTTGTTTCGTGGTTCCTGTGCCATAAACAAGATGGTCTGTTTGGTATTAGCATGCTGGCTTAAACCCATTATTGTTGGGGCTTCAAGGGCTGCCGTTTCACAGCATATTTTTCCATTCCCCGAAATTGCTGTTGCATTTACTGACATTCATGCCAACACCAGATAAATGCTGTGCAACTACACGTAAAACACAAAAAATAAACAGTCAGGGTGAATGCTGCAGCTAAACACCACAATTACATAGGTTGGACCTCACAGTTACACAAATAAATGTGACTACATTTTCTTTTGAAATAGCTTCAGTGAAGATAGAAATACTGAGTATTTCTTGAATATAAAATTCACCTCAATAACATTTAATGCAGTTTTTTTAATGCAATGCTGAGTTCTGAAAATTCAAATGGATTTCTTACAACTGGAAAGTAAAGATATAACGATGTGGTTATTAGTGGATATTGTGAGATATCATTAACTTATATTTATGAAATTAATGTCCTATTGATTATTGTAAAAATCAGTTGTAAGAAGTTTGAAAAAGGTATTTATGAACATACTTTACATTTTACAAATGCTTTCAGCAAATTCCTTTCTCTAAAGTATCCAATGAATAATTGATGTAAGCGTCTGTTTCTGAGCAGTGGGTGTTTTTGTGTGTGTGCAAAAAGTAAATTAATAATCCTTTTAGTCCATCTCTCTGATTAAATGTGGACATAGATGTTTACACTTTAAAATGGCCATGCTGTTTTAATGGACAAGTTGAATTAGTTTTAAGTGCTGCATAATGAGAACTAATCATAAAAGAGGAGTGAGTCATTCAGCAACACTTTACTTTAGGATTTTACACATACATTTCTATTGACCAAATACAATAAAGCTAATGGGCAATAAAATATCACTTTAATGTAAAAGCAGAATTTGTTATTGTCAAAGATTTTACCAAAAGTAATGCTTTAATGAAATGAATGGAACGTAATATGTTGACAAAACTGTCACTTACAACAAAACTGGTATTTATCAATGTGCTACAAAATATAATTTTAATATTCCAATACCGCAGTGACTTAGTAATATTACTCAATCCAAATAAAATGACCTTGTTGACCATCCCTGCTTTATATATTTCATATTTAATGACTGTAATCTAATGTACTCTATTGTAAGTATGTATATATGTTAATGATTTGCTGGCAGAAAAAAATTTTTGATTGTGTAGGCACTATATCATTTTAACTCCCACCCAATTTAAAGCCCTGCCTCTTCCTATGAATTTACACCTGTACTACTGCTTTACACAGGCTGAGACAAACAGACACACGCTCCAGCAGGACACCTAAATAGAAAGTTAGAACCTTTTATATCCACTGTCCCTGACCACACCACATTGTGGTCCAGCATGTAAAATCGTGCTTTAGCTTCACATCTAAGACTGCCATGCTCAACACATAGCAAGCCTGCAACAAGTTATCTGCTTAGCAATTCAGTATTGTTATATACTGAATTTTATATATTTATAAATCTGTTGATATATATGCAAAAATTATTCACTAATACAAATAAACAAGTCAATAGAAGGTGTTATTAATGTAAGCCTTCGGTGACCATGGTGGCATATGTTTGGCACCTCTCTCATTATTATAAAATAATAATGAGTGTAAATACAGATCCCACTCAAATGCTGTAACACCTTTAATGCACTTTCTCTCACTTATGCATTCTTCCACTAATGCTGTGAGTCTGTTCTTTGTTGTGATGGAATATTTGGTTTGTTTTCATCATCGTTCGGTCTGTCCCACAGACTCCGGTCACATTAGTGGGTGATCTGTCTTCGCGAGAGGCATGTTAAGTAGGCAGTAGCTGATGAAAGCTATCTCTCCCCATTCCTTTTCCGACATTGCCACTCACAGATATCTACTTCGTTAATGAAGCGCTGATTTGGGTGACTAACCACAGATGGTATGTTATGATTGGTTATGTAGATATATCCTTGCAACATAATAAACCTGTCTGTGCACACACAGCTGCAGCATATAAGAAATAACAGAGAAATGTAGTGTGCCAAAGGAGCGACAAGATATTTTTTAGTAGAGACAGCTGTTAGCTTGAGACAGGGAACAAAATCGAACTGAGGTGCTGGTGATATTGTCCAAACTTTGAACATATGGTGATATTGTATCTTAGATTGTACAAGTAAACATAAAAATTTATTTTTTTCTAAGCCTTTTAAGTCATTATTTACTCAATTTTTTATTAGTATTAGTGAAAAGTAAGTTTTTTTAAAAAAGTAAAAGTGTCATGTTTTTGACAGATATGGTAACCCATACCTAAAATGTGACCTCTGCATTTAACCCATCACAAGTGAGGAGTGAACACACACACACACACACACGGAGTGGTAGGCAGCTGTCACTGCAGCGCCCCAGGAGCAATCTGGGGTTAGGTGCCTTGCTCAACCTACCGCAACCTACTGATTACAAGCCTGACTCCTTAACCAGTAGACTGCAACTCCCCCCACCCCCAAGTTTTTTAGTTTTTAAATTAAAAGCAGAAAATTGTTTAAAACCTACTGCGAGCTGTTCAAGGATCATCAAGAAATTTAAGGACACAAAAAACTTAACAAAATAAAGTTTGTTTGACAGAACAATATTTTTCTTTTGATTGCTGCCATATGATGGGTGGTTAGCACGCAAGGCAAATATTCTGCTTAGAAACATTGCAAGGAAATTACAATATTTTCCTGTAACTCTGATACTTTGAATAGACCATTTAATGTCAGCTTTGCTTGATCTGGCTCTTAAGGTTTGCCTACAAATTTTGTAATTCCCCAGTTCACGTGAAAGTCACATCAGGTCTCTGCAAACACATCTTATTTATAGTAAGGAAGTATATGCATAGCCAGAGTTACTAAAAGGAAATAACAACCTGTTCTATCTGATTTATTATGTACGTTACTGCCTTTGTCATCAGCCACCGTTCCCTTGATTTACTGCCAAAATCAAAATGACAACATGTCATTTGTATTTATGTCCATTTATCTTGCTTCTGTAGGAAAAAGCAATAAAACATACTGCAATTTAATTTTGAAGGCATGTTGGTCATAATTTTCATTGTTCAATTTTTTTTTACGTCTCTTTAGTTTAAAGTTAGTTTAAGACCGAAAATATTTAAGTCTCAATGCACATCAATGAGACAATGGTAGAAACCATGCAAAACTACTGCCCTCTAGTGTTCACGTGTAACTTTTGACAATTTCACATTTCAACAATTATACAAAACGTATTTGTTTTTTTTAATGTACACAAATCTGCTTAGTTTTTGTCTTTCTTTAACATGCATATACATAATTATAACTAAAAAGCATTCTTGACTTCTCAAACAGAACATAACAAGGTTGGGCCTTTGAGTTTTAGTGAACAGATGTAATATACTGATAAAAATGTATAGCCTACATCAAACGCGCTCTTTCTGTTTTTCTGGTAGTTATGTGAGAGTGTTTATATTACACAATAGTCCCAGGACATGTATGTTTACATGTAGGGAGGTGATATACTACCTCATGCTCACATGATTGTGGTCCTCAGGAGATCAAACTAAAACTCTCTGAAGTGCAGGTGTTGACTTATTAATTGTTCCCACACTGCACCTCTGCTTCACAACTGTGTGCTCTCACACATACATGTCACACAGACACCAGATGCTCCTTTTATTAACCCATAAATCTAATCCTTTACCTGCATCAAAACACTCCACCTTTTTCCACCTTTTCACCCTTGCATAACATCTGATGTTTAATCCCTCAGACTTGAATGCAAAATGCTGTATGTCTCTGCCTAATGCACAGGAAACTGTCATGGAAGTGACATATATTCTGATATATGTCACTTCTGCGATGTTGTTTGGGACAATTGATTCTATTAAGCTCCACAGGCTGCATGAATACATAATCAAGACAGAATTCTTATGTGGGTTTGTGGTTGCTGTGAGTTTCTGGGGGTTGTGTGTCATTATGTGGATGTCCCCATCAATTTTGTCTCACAGACATTTACTGACTCTCTCTCTCTCTCTCTCTCTCTCTCTCTCTCTCTCTCTCTGTCTTTAATTCTGAGTTTACCCAGAGCATATGTTCAGGCATTAACTTACTACAGTTTTCTAAATTCTACAAACAACAATAGTACACGGAGGCAAAAGAGGTCCATCTAGTGGCATAACCTTAAGATTGGGTTTCCACACAAGGGATGTGACCTTCAGTGTGGAGCTGTAGTCGGTTTTGACGTCAGTAACCGCTTGAGAGAAATGTCAATAAATGCTCTGGTCTGCAGGATGTGTGTTTGTACTGCATCCGATACCACAGGAACTAAAGTGTGTCAGTGTGAATGAAGCTGTCTTACAGGAAAATAATGAATCAAATAGTACTTGAATCATGACAAGGTCAAAAATAACCAATTAAAATCAGTTCAGCTGCGCCAGCAACTATAAAGGACAGTGAGACCAGTGATTAAAGGCATATTTAGCATAAGATAACAGTAACAAAATATATAGTTTCATCTCTAATGAATGCATATAGCAATGAATGTTGATGTGAGGGGCTTGCACTGCATTACTGACAGAAATATTTTAATCCACTTTGTTTGTTTGTAACAGGGAACAAAATGGCATTATTTTTTACATGGTGATTGTAGTATGCTTGCATTCTGATGAACTGCATTATCAGAATAGACATTTATTTGGTGTTATGTATGCAGAGAGCTGATTTAAGGCAACTTCATGTGAACTCACATATTCACAACTTTGAACATGTGAGTTTTGTAACCCTCAAACCACATGTTGACAAAATATAACATAACCCAATACTGAACATTTACACTCTTATTCTGTTGATGGTTGAAGTTATAAGTATAATTATACTTTGTTACATAAATATATAACACAGTATAAATATATAAACAGATACATATATAAAGATATGTATATATTTTATCACAACATTATATAATTTACATCACACGCCTTACTCTAGCACATTGCACAAGTGCAAAACTAAAAAGAAAAGGGTGGGAAAAAATATGTTGTTTCGTTTGTCTGGGCAGTGCTATGCAGTGAATTGTTATATAACATCTGGCTATTTTAAATTCTAAAATCAAAAGTGTATGGAAACAAAGCAAAATGAGCAAATTGATTTCACCTTAATCTTTCTATAAGAAAATAATTGGGATAGTGAATAACATGCAGTCAGAACAGATATAATTAAGGTAAAGGCACATGAAAAGTTTATCATCTCAGGGCAACAGGACCTGAATTCTGAAGCTTTGACTGCTGACAAATTGGAAAAATTCATTAGCAGTTGCTTTTATCGGCCTTGAAGTGTTTGAAAAAATGATAGTTTCCTTGGTAACTGAATCTTGTGCTGTACAACAAGAGTAAGACAGGTTGCGTGTGGACCACGTGGAGGTTGTAAAAAATGTTGTCACATCTGACGTCCAAATGTGATTATAGTTGTGTTGCAACCTTTTGACCTCAAACATGATATGGATAATGTGAAAATGGATAATCATTCATTTTTGTCATAAATGAATGACGTGTCACCCATCCCTACAATCAAACACTCCCATGTTTGCATTCAGTGACTTTTACCGTATCCATAGAAACAAGTCAGTGGTGTGAGGCAGGGTGTTAGGAGGCCTCCTTATAATGTCATTTGGAGTTTCACACTTCCAGAGTGCAAAAATACAATAACTACAGATAAGAGACAGTGAAGGTCCTTTCTGAGTGTTTTCTAGTGTGATAAATGTGGCAAGAACCTTTATTAGACGAAAACTGAACTGTCAAAGCTGCTGTGCAAATAATGTTTTAGTTATGAACCAATGAATGCTCTGTCATGCTCTAATATATAAAACACAATGTTGTTTTAAACACAATTTTAAATTTACAGAATACTCATGGCTATGGATTTATTATTAGGTTCCCAGCATGCATTGCAGCATGAAGTAATGTTATGGGTTACAATTGTGCCATTATAAAAGCTGATTTAATATTTGCATTTCGTTTATGTTGTTACTTTTATTTACTTTGCATTGTTCTTGGGAAAGTGTAATATTTAAATTTGATGTCAGTCACTAAGCTTAGCTGATTTGTAACAAAGCTCCATGCAATAGAACTATTGCTGTTGTAAAATCCTGGTATTTGTTTACTCTAGAGATGCTTCAGCTAGGAACACATACATAATATAAAGAATAAAACTTTTATTTTTCTCAAAATGGGTTAATATACAGAGCAGAGGGCATGATGAAAGAAAAAGAAGATGGGAATTAAAAGAGAATAGTCTGGGGATAAATATTAAAGACAAGCAAGATGTCTGACCATGTATGGGATTAGATTGTCATGATACACACACACACCGGAAAGAGAACAGTTTGATGCTTGTACATGTGGGTGGTCATTGCTATGAATAGCTATCTTGCATTATAGTTATATTGCATATTATGGTTCACAGCACAGCATATTTCAAACTGTTACTATGCAGTTAACAACATTATTGCTTGCACAAATAAGTCCAAGCCCCCACTTATTTTTAACTTCTTTTATCTTTTTATAGCGCACATAGAGATTCCCTGTGCTGTGCTAACAGTGACGCACTTTACACAGTGGCCGACATCAAAGTCTATAACAAGATACTTAATTCTACATTTTCCAAAACTTCTATTTGCAGTTTTTCTATTTGGCATTGTCCACATTAAAAATGTATGTCTATTTATTTTCCCTTCTCCTACCTGCATCAATAATTGATCTGCAGGTTGGTGTAGCCAGCTAATGTTTGGTGTGCAATCCAGGGCATCACAAAATTTTGTTTCTCTGAGGTTTGGTGTTAAAGTTGCAGAGGTTCCAGGTGTACCTGAAGTGTTTTGCAAAACACCTCTCTCTCTCTCTCTCTCTCTCTGTCTATCTATCTTTGTGTCTTTCTCTTTTCCCTTCCCATTGAATGCCATGCGGTTGCAAACAGCACGCTTCCCAGTGGATTGTTGTTTAACTAAGGCCACCCCTTTAGGCCTTTATGCATACACACTGCTGTGTTTGGCCAGAGTGGGGAAACTGTAGATTATTTAGATGACTGGTGGTTAGATGAGAACCATGGCCCCATTTCAGGCCACAGGGCCAAAGCAACAGGAGGCTATTAGGTGGTTTTTGCCCCACTGGTTTAAATTAAATTTAAGCACCAGCAGGATTTAGTAGAACCAGGGCACGGTGCTCATCAACCGGTTTCCCTCTGCTCATGCTCCCTCAGCCAACCCACCCGGTGTGATCCAAAATTTGACTAAGTGAATCCAGATGCAACCAGGCAGCCAATGTGAATCTGGCTCCAAGTGACGTAGTGTGTGTCTGTGTTGTGTGTGTGTGTGTGTGTGTGTGTGTGTGTGTGTCTGTGTGCATATATGTCAATTCTAGATAGAGAGCGAGTGGACAAATCTCAAATAGATGATGACTGCATAAAGATGTGATTTTTTTTTATATATATATATATATATATGATGTATCTTCCAAATTTAATTTTTCAAAGCCTTGTCCATATTAGCACTCGAAGCGTACAAAAGAGAAGGAGAGATGGACAGAGAGAGAGAGAGAGAGAGAGAGAGAGAGAGAGAGAGAGAGAGAATGATGAAATAAGACATATAAGTGTTTCAGACATATTCAGTTGAGCATTGACAGCTGTGAGTACAGCTGCTGAATACATAAAAGAAGCTGAAAAAACAGACAGAGGTCTAGAAAGGGGGGGGGGGGTGTTGGGGACAGGGCTATGATTCCTTCATCAGAGATGCTTTATTCAAAAAGATCTCGCCTGTGATGTTTTTTCTGTTTTAAAAACTACAGGACTTTTATTATTTTGTCACTTAAGCTGGAAAGGCAAGTGGACATATTCTGTAAGTAGAAGTACTCTGGTACCCTCACACACACAGATTCATGAAAGAGATTGTGATAAGCCTGATGTTTACATTCAGACTTATTTCTTCACATTGTTGCTTAAGAGTAAAGCAATATTACAGCAACTTGAAAGGAGAAAAACTTTTTTAATTCCCACATGCACACTCATATTCACTAGTTCTTATCTGGCATAATCATTAGCAAATTGATTTGCATGGGAGTTTGATCCCAGAACACACTGTTTGGGAATTTGCTCATTATTAATTAGCTAAAAAAGATGCTTGCCTATCTAACCTAAAGCAAACAACACAATCTTTTGTTTGATGAAGTGTTCCCCAAAGTTGTCAGATAGTGTGGCGCAGTAGCGCATATATTCTGGTACAAGTGACGTCCATAATAAAGTAAGAAATTACACATACCTACTGGTTTATTGATTGAGATTCCATTCTAATTGAATAAGCTGAATTCCTTATTAATCTATGCCTGTCACCTGTGGATATATAGTACAGTAAACAGACACTCATTCACACTTTAAATTACTCACCATTCATGCACTGTTATATACTGATTCACAGCCAATGTCTGTAACCTTCAGAATACAGCAACAGCAGACCTCCCCCAACAGACCCAGTAAATCATTCTAAACTATATTACAAAAAACAAATTCACTTACAAACTACAACTGTACCAACTTGTGCATTAAAATAGCAGCACAAAAGGTTGTAGGTCTGATTCCAAGGGAACACACATACTGCTAAACTGTATAACTTGAATGCCCTGCTTGAATGCCCGGGAAGTAATTTTGGATGAACGTATTTGCCAAATGTATAAATATAAATAGAAATGTACGTCAACCCAATAGGATTTGAAGAAATCACAAGTGGAGCAAAAAAATGGTACATAAATGGCTTGTGTTGCAGTGATGTCACATAGTCCATCCAATCACTTTTGAAAATATGCTCATGCATTTTCTTCAGGATAAGTTGCATTGAAGCAACATTCTTTAAATTATTCTGAAATATAAATGTATGTCTAATCTTTTCAGAGACATGCTGCATATGAAATGTAAGACATGAAACCCAAAATATGAAAGGCACTTCTTTTTTGTTTCGTTATACAACACAAAGCCAAGAACATGTTAACTGGAGCAAAAAAGCTATTTTTTTCAAAGACCTTCATGCACATAAGTGATGACAAAAACACTGAAAACATCATGAAGAAATACTTTAAAACAAAGATGTTTTAATAAATAAAATTTAATGAATGGGTGGAAGATGTTTCTATGGAAGTATTTTTCTTGATGCCTAATGGCAAAAGAAAATACGTCATTAATCAAGACTAAACCTTGAGCAATAGAGGACAAGGTCAAGCACACACACATGCATACACATCACCCCTGAAAACATAACCTGATCAAACACATTGTGTCAATCTGCTTTGAACTGACTCAAAAAGTTACAACCTAATAAATTTATGATCTGCTTTATGATCTACATGTTTTCCCTCTCACTTTGTAAACAATCCAGGTATCATTTTATGCAAAAATTCACAAATCAATCCAGTTAATTTGTGCAAGCTTTCTAACCAAAGCCACTGATCAATTCTCTGCCTGCAGAGGTCATGAGACTGATAATAACCACATTACATAGCAATCATTGTCTAAACTCTGGCATTGGATTGAATCAGAGTGGCTTAAATCAACTGTAAGGAAAAAAAAATTTGCTATTCACTGCCCCGCTAAACTGATTAAGGACAGATACAGGAGTCTTTTTTTAAAGCAATGTGCTATTTAATATAGCCTACATTAATGCAAAAAATACAGTATTCCTGTGGCTCATCTGACAGTAATAATGCCAAGGTCTTATGTTCTCATCCAAGGAAATGCATGGACTGATAAAAATGTATAACCAATTGCTCTGCAAATCGCTTTAGATAAATGTGTCTGCCAAATATGTAAGTGTAAACAATGTAATCATGTTTGCTTCAAGGATAAGTACAACTGGAGACCTTTTTATCAGAAGAAGGCTGACTGTTATAGATGAGTCGTACAAATGGCAACTGATGTAAGATATTGAGTTGAAAATATAGAAAGAAAACCCTTTAAATTTTGGATAAATTTGAGCACTGATAAAGAATTTGTCATGTCCTTATTGTATGATTTGTTTGTCTTGAATTGTCACAGCATCACAGATATGAAACGTTTATAGATAACGTTAAACACAGTGTTGTTGCATAT
>JBAJNP010005075.1:0-30443 GCA_036877545.1 Yasuhikotakia modesta
GTAACCCTAACTGACAAAAATATGTTACTTTCATCACTTTCACACACATGCATACTTGCTTTCTGATATACACACACTTGCTGTCTGATGCACACCGTCTCTGGGACGCACACTCACTATGGTTCACACACACACACACCGACTTGCTCTGGGACACACACTTGGTCTCTGACACACACACACACAAACACACACACTGGCTCTTCTCTGTTCTCAGTTTTCCAGAATGCTATGCAGCAGAGTTCAGCCCTTTGATCATTGTGGAGGAGGGAAAGATGGAGGGGACTGTCCCCCTGGAGCACCTCATCTCCTGCATCCCTGGAGTCACCATAGTAACGGCCCAGAATGGCTTCAAAATTATTAAATGGACTCATAACAAACCCCCTCCATCCAATACAGGTGTGTGTATGCTGTTGTATTTGTATCCTCTTCATGTGCTTGTTTCACTTGGTTCAGCCTGTAGGTTTATTGTGGGACACAAAACTCACCGCTGCTTTAGTGGCTTAATTTGTATAATTGTTCAGCAAAAGAAGAAGGAAACTCCATGCATTAGTTCAGGTATGCGTAAAACTCACTGTTTTACGTTTATGAACTGTTACAGAAGACTGTTAGTGTTGATACACATCTAATGAGAGCTCAGATAACTGAGGGAAATGAATGTGACTGCAGTTCTCGTGTGTTTGTTTTGAGATCCGTGGCTGCAGCGCTGTAAAAGTCCAGTTGGGAATCCTCAGCTGATTCAGTTCAGCAGAGAGATGGTGGACTTGATAAAGAACCAGCCATCATGTCTGATGCCCATCACCAAGTTCATACCAGTGTATCACCACCATTTCGCCAAGCAATGCCGAGTGTCTGACTACGGTTTCTCCAAACTTTTGGAGCTGCTAGAGGCTGTCCCTCACGTCCTGCAGGTCTGATCTCACACCTGTATTCACATCACATTTGTAACATTGTTTCATGCGCTTGTCATGATTTACTTACAACGTTTGTAAAATTCTTTGTGATGAATTCAGTCAATTTTATATCATTGTCTGTCTAATTCTCACTGACAATGTTTTATAAGCAGCAATGCCTCTGTTTTAAAATGAACAGACAGGCTGTCGTCTAAAGCCTCTTAATTCCTGGCAACTCTTTGATGTTTGTTTAGATTCTGGGTTTGGGCTCCAAGCGTTTGCTGACATTGACTCATCGTGCTCAGATCAAGCGCTTCACTCAGGATGTGCTGAAACTGCTGAAATTTCAGGCCAGTAAACAGGTGCTGATAAGTGACTTCACACAGGCGTATCACTGGTGAGATTCTCTGGACCTTCTGTCTCTGTTACTAAAGGGTGTTGAGAAGCCTCCTCGTGTTCATCTGTGTGTTTATATGTCAGGTGTTTCTCCAGGAACTGGCAGGTGGTGGATTATGGGATGTGTGATCTGATGGATCTGTTGGCTGAGATTCCAGAAACCACAATCACAGTCTCTCAGCAGGAGTCTGACACACTCATCTCCATTCCTAAGAGAGGTGGGTAACCTTTAGTGAAGTTACCTTTATTCATACAAAACAGGATGTCTTAAATAAGTAAGAAACTGTATACAAGTCCCTAACACTAACCTGAAACCTAAACCTTCAATCTGACCATTGTACAATATTTGTACATATTTTAGAAATTTCTTGGGTTTGGGAATTGTGTTTCAGACTACGAAAACTGACTGTGACCAAACCTTAAGGCCTCTGTATATTGATGGCCTAATGGCACAGTTCTTGGTCGTTTGGATTATGTTTTGGTCACAGCACACTCATACACAGCAAGTTTGTACACAATATTTAACAGGTTAGGGTTTATTTCACAGGAAGCTAAGGATTGTCTGAATTCCCAAAAGATCTCACCAGTGTTAGATGCGTTTAATCCTATATCTGTTACCAACATAGCCCTTGATAGTGAACACTGCCGAGGTTTGATTTCTGAACCCTAACATGCTGTACAGCTCTAGCGATGTATGCGCTGTTGTCTGATCTATCCTCAGAGCGCACAGCCGAGGAAGTGGAGCGCACAAGACAGTTCGGGAAGGAGGTTGTAGATCTGCTGAGACATCAGCCTCACTTTCGCATGTCCTTCAGTAAATTTATACCCACATATCATCACCACTTTGGACGGCAGTGCAAACTTTCCTACTATGGCTTCACCAAACTGATAGAGCTTTTTGAGGCCATTCCAGATGTTCTTATGGTGGGCACTAATCTCCATTTACAACATCAGACAGCCACAGATACAAAGACACTAGACCGGTGTGTGGTTTCTCTCTCAGGTGTTGGAGTGTGGTGAGGACCGACTATTGACCCTCACAGAGGTGGAACGTGTCAAAGCTTTAGCAGCTCAGCTGGTGAAGTTACTTCGTGCCCAGAGAGAATCTCGATTACCTGTCAATCAACTGTTGAGTGAATACAGCAATACGTTTGGATACAATCTTCGTCTGCAGGACTATGATGCCAGCACACTGCCTGACCTGCTCAACAAACTCTGCCATGTGGTGAAGGTAACCCAATGGTCATAAAAATATTTAATCTGCTTTGAATGTTTCTTTTCAGTGTTTCATCTTCTTTTCAATTATTCTTGGAAGGTTGCAGTGTTTCTGCAGATGTTCAGACTGTCTCTTGTTTTCTATAGGTAGTAGACGGTCAAGAAGGGAAAGAGGTACAGTTGATTAACAGGAAGTCACTGCGTGCTTTGACGTCTCAGCTGCTGGCTTTGATGATGTCACTTCCTGAGGATCATGACTATCTTGGAGTAGAAGAGCTGAGAAAGCAATACCAGCTTACCTACGAAACACCTCTGAACCCCTGCGAGTACGGCTTCATCTCTCTCTCTGAGCTGCTTAAGAGTCTTCCTTACCTGCTGCAGGTACAGATGGACAGACTCGCTTCAGTTTCCATGGTCGGGTGATGTAAGCAGATTTACATGTGGTTGTATCTTTCTAGTTGTCTGAGGATGAAGATGCTGAGGAGCGTGTGAGGTTGACGAGGCTTTATCAGTTTGCTCGCTCTGTCCGAGCGCTTCTGCACACGTATCATTATAATCAGATCTTCCTGTCAGAGTTCTGGGCAGCCTTTGGCAAATACACAGGCAGAGAGTTTGATCCTCAGGCGTATGGCTACAAGACACTAGACGAGCTGCTGGCTGCTATACCACAGGTGCATCGTTACCTTCAGTTCCTCCACTTCTTTACTCCGGTTGCCTAACCAGATATTTTTATTTTAAACAGGTTGTCTGGATCAAAGGTCACGGGCACACAAAGATCATAGTTCTCAAGAATGACATGAAAGGTATTAGTAAAGTTCTATTTCTCTTATTTTTCAAGATTTGGTTTAAACACCTGCTTGTGGTTCCTTCAGAGTTCAAGACATTGATAAATGTGTCATTGCGTTAAGCTGTGGCTGCATGTATTACTACTACACAGTAACTTTTCTCCACATTCTCTTTCTGAAAACCAAATCCATGTATGAACTGACTGATGGTACTGTGGTTTTAAATGTTGTCATTTGTTTCTGAAGCTCGCTGTAGTCCTGCTGTCAGTGGGGAAATTAATCCTTGTCCTAATGAGAACAGAGCTACGGAAAGTCCGACCACCGGTACACGCACTCCCACTCATTCATACTGTATCTGTAGAGGGCAAACAATCAGTTCTCTGTCTCCCTCTCTCTCAGGTGAGATGGAGCTGCTGTGTTTGGGTTCTGGTTCTCCTGTGGATCTTTTGTGTGGTCCTGTCCCGTCCTGCCTCCCTTCCCCTCAGCTGCGACCTGACCCAGTGCAGCTGCAGTCTGCAGATCTGATCTGCTTTAGGATGCCTTCAAACAGTCAGTCTGAACAGAAGCCAGTTTACGATCAACAGCCTAAGTCTGTCAAAAGTCACCCTGTGCCTTCTGAATGCAACTTGGGCACAAATACTCAATTAGCGTGTGAGTTGTCCAGCACTCAACCACATCCAACATCAACCACAGAAAGTCCAGGTCGCAGAACGGCACGTGCCAAAGTTAAACTGGCAGCTAATTTCTCCTTCACACCTGAACTGTCTGTTTAATGCTGCATATCTCCATGTTCACTAATGACACAGCAAATAATGTTCAGTGAAGATGTTTACTGCCAGGGTGACGTGTTAATATGCTCTGGGTATCCTTCCCTCCTGCAGAACATTGTAAGAGGAAAAAGACATTGTGTGGTGAATTTCAGTCAATTAATGTTCTGTTTTTAAACTTGGAGTTAGCTGGACCACCAGAGTTTTTTCTCTTCTTTACCCTCTCAATGTGATGAGGGACTGTTCCCCTTCACTGCTGTTTTATTTCTCCAGCTTGTAGTTATCAGTTAGTTGATTGACGCAGTTGCTGTCAGTTGACTGGTCAACATCAATCATTGTTTATTTATTTATTTTTCTTTTCAGGAGTTAGTGAATTTTTTTCTGTTCGCTGAGATGTTCTGTGTTTTGTGCAGCACTTCATCTGGCTTTATTCCCATTAGAACAGAGATCTCTTCAGTTTCCCAGCAGATGTTTAATCACACATCCCAGTGCAGGAGCCTTTATCTAATCATTAGTGATCATTACTCTCTACATAAGAATGCGAGAGATCTTAAGTAGATTATGTTTATATTCTAAATCATGCTCACACTTGTTGTATGTTACGAAAATGTTTAGTATGAAAACAGATGATGTTACAGGATGTTCACACTTAATGCCTTGTGGGTTGAGTTGGGTGGATTGTGTGCAGTAAAACGTCAAGATAAATTATGAGTCACTTTCACACCGTGGCATGCCACTATAACCTGGTGAAAATTACAGTGGTCAACAGACTAACCCCACTGTTCTGTAAACTACTGAGAGCCCAGAGTAACTCCAAACTCCTTGGTCCAGACATTTCTTGGGAAGTTATATGCACATTGTGCATAATGTTTTTGAAAAGTACTTGTTTCTTTAATGCATTTTGTAAATATCAGGCTAATTCAATGGAGGTTTCAAGGTTGTGTTCTTTAACCTTGAGTTTGTCACTTTATTTGCTGTTTGTTTTATTTGGGCCGCCTCTCAGAAGTTCTATGGACTTCAGCCGGGCTTTTACAATATTTTGTATTAGTCATAATGCTGTGGGAGATGCCAGTGTTGTGTGTTGACTTCTGTTAACAGCTTTGGTTTGTGGTGATTTGGCTAGTGTAAATGTGTTAGGGACTGACGAACCTTGTGTGTTCTGAACAAGAGTCACATCAGGATTGGCATGTGGTGGAAAATATCTGAGCACTAAACGGTTTGTATGTGACGTTCAACACATCAGTTGATGTTTACTGATGATCTGTTAACATCCTGTATGGAGTTTCCTTCAAGGTTGAGGGTGTTTTTGTTTTAGGCTTTAGATGTCTTTCAGTTTAAGTGTTTCTAGAGGCCCTCGGGATACTACCAGCTAACTCTTAGGTGAAGTAAGTTTGCCCTAGGGCAGTGTTGTTTTTTATGCATGTTTGCATAACCTTTGCCTCTTGTGATGTTGGATGGATATTTGATTTATGCAGAACATTAATTTGTTGTTTAACAGCGGATACTGTGATGTGTGTGTGTGTTTGTGTGTGTGCAAATCTGTGTCTGTGCTCTTGTATTTTTGTGTCTCCATTTATCCAACACAGTTCCAGCATTTGACTGTGTTTATCCAAGGCAGCCTGTGCAGCCTGGACAACCACAAGCTCAGAAGAAATCTAATTTACACCTTAGTTGAATTTAGATTTATGTAAAAATATGAAGTACAGACGAAGTCAAGACTGTCTTTCTTTACGGTTTTAGTCTTTAGCTCAACCACAAAATCCTTTCAGGAGTTTTTTTTTTGTGGAATGACCAAATAATTTTTGTTATGTGTAATAAATATCACAAGCATCATTTAGTGTTTTGTTTTATATTATTTCTCTTCTTGACTTTCTCAGGAACAGATACTACAGTGATGGAAAGAGTCGATTGAGAATTAATTCAAAACATTTTTGCGCCCTTTTCTGTTTACACGTATTAAGTTATACGGCGCTGGTAATCCTGCAGTAACACTGACACCCATACATGAAAATTAGTTTCTACTACCAAAATTCTTGAAGTAACGTATTATTGTAAAAAGATCTTAACAGTTTTCAGTGTTCAAGGACTCCAGGATTTCGGGACTTTTACTAAACTTTCAGTTCAAAACTTTTTGTTCAAACTATTTGTATAAAATTTTGTTTTAACTTATTTGTTCTTTCTCTGGAATTTTAAATAATTATCCATGTTTAGGGGGGCTAAGGTGGGTTTTAACTAGAATTCAACTAATGTACTTAATGTCTTTAGAGGTATTATCAAGGGATTTGAGGACAGTTTGTGATTTCACTTGTGCCGGTAGTTAAATTAAGTACATGACTGCGTGGGCACATACACACACGTATATATGGAAAAGACAAAAATGTGAAAGTATTTTTTTAAAAATCTATGTGAAACATGAGGTATTTTAAGTAATTTATAATTTTCAGTTAAATTAATTTATTTGGCAGATGCTTTTCAAAGCAACTTGTGAACAGTGAATTCAAATATATTTTATTGCCATGTGACAACAAGTTTCTCTCTGTGGTCTACGAGATAACGTATTCTGACGATCTACTAAATTCCAATAAATACCTGTTTAAATCAACATAAAACCATAAAAACATAAATGTTGTTAAGTGTAATACAGCTTCAACTTAGGAAGAGCAAAACTTCTGAAAGACACTTTATTTTTAGAATATTTAAAATTGCACTGTATTTTGATTTGGTTTTAGAATTATTTGATTTTTAAGGTGAATTTTTAAGCCTTATTAATATGTTAAAGAGGGAACATGCTTGCATGCCAAAGGTTAAAAAACTTCTAGGTTCATGAAAAGGTTCTGCAAAAGAAAACTACAAAAGTCCTAAATATTTTCCTCCCATTTACATTCCTGAAATAAATAGTAGGGATGAAATAAAAACAAGGGATGTTGTGATTTGTTGTGGTGGTCTGAGAAGAAACATCTACTGCTAGTAAGAAGTGATAGGAAATTTGGTCAAGATTCTGTTGTTCTGCTGTTGACCGTATGACCCTTATACTGCCAGTATGAAAATGAATGATTTAAGTTCGTAGTTTAAGAGGTCAAGTGAATTTTATAGTTGATCCCTCCCATGTCCCTCTGCCATTCTTCCTGACAAGACAAGTTTGTAATGGATGCAAGTTCTTTAAGTTATAGAGGCACTAACACTGAGAGGCGTTAGTCTCTTAATAAAGTCCCTTGAGCTTCTGGATTAAATAAATCCAAACAATATATTCCTAAATTCGTTTAATATTAGTTACTTTGGGAAAGTGGAATCTACCTAACAAGCAACTATGAAAAAGTCTTCAGGTGGTATTGGAAGTATTGAAACATGTCTTTACATAATGGCACACTGTGTTGCTCCACAGCAGTCTTTAATTATGGCCACACTAGTCTTAGTGATGGAAGGTTTGTTCAATGGATGTTCTGCCGTTCTCGCCTTTTGGTCTTCTGTTGTGGAAAGAGAAACAGTGATTGAGGTTTGATCTTTAATTGCCTGAAATCATTTTTCTCCAAACTCTATCAGAAACATTGACGTGTGTGATCAGAACTCTTACTCTGTGTAACACTGAGCTTCTGTTGAAGAAACTCAGTCATCTCTTTGTCCTCCTCTTGCTCCCTGTTAGAGAGAGAGATGTAATATCTGAGGCAAACCCATGAAACGATTCCAAAGACCAAAACAATTTAGCTTCTTTAAAGGTACATTGTTTCAAACATTGTGTCCCAGTTGAGATTGAGTTGATGTTGAGCGAGACAGAGCAGTGATCACTTGCTCACTCTGAACATTGATACAGCTGTTCATTTTCATATTTGATTTTATGATATTTACTGAACCTACTGCACCTCACTCTGCGCTGTATTTTATGTATCAGTCCTGTGGCGTATTGTGTTGTTAGTTCTTGTTGTGCACTTGTATATAGCTATGTGTTAAACTTTTGTTGTGTTATGTCTTGGCTCTTTATTGTTGGTGTAACTCTTGCTGTCTTACGTGGCTCTTTGTTGTTTTGTGCAGCACTCTGGTACTGGAGAAACGTTGTTCATTGTTTGTTGCACTATGTGTGGTATCAGCTGTATATAGTTGTAATGACAATAAAGCTCTCTTGAACTTGAACTCTTGAACTTAAACTGCATTTAACACACAAAGTGTCAAAGATTAAAATTATGATGATTAAAAATAATGTTATATGGCAACATTATAAGGAAAAAAGGAAATAAAAACAAGTATTTTCCATGGGCAAATTAAAATTGTACATTTAGCAGAAAGTAACTCACAGTGTTACATTCAATGTATATATTTTGGCAGTAGGTATTCCCTGAGAATTGAACCCACAACCTTTGTGCTGCTGATGCAATGCTCTGCTTGCTAAGATACATTAACACCAAAAACCGTTGATCTGAACGTTGAAAATCATTCAGATTAATGGTTGGTGTAGCTTTGACATTGCATTGTTTCAACCATTAAACAAACCATTGTTTAATGGTTTGTCATCAGCTCAGCTGACTTTACATTCATACATTCCTGGGTCAGCAGGGCCTGGAAAATGGGCACTTTGCATGCTGAACTGTTAGGGTTAGGTTAGGGTCCCTATCACTCAACCTGAAGCTGCCAAAGATCAGAGATTTTGAGCGGCTTATGTTTTCTGTTTATAACCTGACAACATTCTTGTTTACTGTTGGTTATTTTTATTTCCTCACTGGTTCTACAATGCCTTTTTATGTTTAACTGGTTTGCTATGATTTATTTTTCTCAGAAGTGCTTGAACTAAGTTGTTAAATCAATGTATTAGTTTTAGGGCAGCTGTCACGGTGGACTGGTTTTAAGATTTAACTGAATATAAACAATGGTTTCATTTATTCATTTGGCAGATACTTTTATCCAAAGTAACTTCAATTCAATGTATGCATCAGTACTTATGTTTCCTGGGTTTGAACCCACAATCTTTGCGCTGGTAACACAATGCTCTACTAGTTGAGCTACAGGTCCACCTAAAGGACTAGATAAAGGTTGTGATTTTACCTCAGTCGCTCAACTTCTGCATCCTCCACAAGAAAATCTCTCTTTTCCACGAGCAGATGAATCTCCTGGATTAATCTCTCTTCTCTCTGACGATGTTTCTTTGTCTTCTCTGCATCTTTGTTTGTTGTGTGATAGAAAAAAGCACATAACAGTCTCACATAAGACAGACATAATTCTGAGAACTACATTATCAATGATTACATTTCAATATAAACCATTAAGTCAATGGAAAGTCCTCATAAGGTGAACCAAGATAGTCTTATTAATACACTTACACAACACAATTCAGAACAATTACAGAATGATTAACGTTTACAAAGTCATTCAAAAATTCTAAATACAATGTAGAATACATTTGTACAATACATACATATGTACAATATATACATATGTAGTTATGTATGTATTGTGTTCTTGTCCTGTGCTGCCTGTTTGCACTCTATGTGTCTATACACTCCATATGTGCCTGTGTGCACTTTATGTATAGACTGTGTTTTTGTATATACAGTACACTGTAGTTTTGTTTAGCTTAGTCTCTGTTTTTGTTAATTACATTGTACGGTGTACTTTTTGTTCTTTGTACTGTGTTGTTTGTTAGCACCTTGGTCCTGGGGAAACGTTGTTTCGTTTCACTATGTACTTGTGTATATGGCTGAAATGACAATAAACTCCACTTTGACATTTGCACGTAAAAGCATATTTTCCCGAATACCTAAATGCCGTATATTATATACAAATTTATCTCACCTAAATAAATTCAAATTTTTTTCACTTGTATATATTAAGTTATTGGATTTATTTGCATCAAACGTTTGTGAATGTTGTTATATGTGTTTCTATTTCTGGATCTTCCCCTTAACCAGTTGTGTCAGAGCTGGATACACTTTGCTCAAAGCATCGACTGAAGAAACATAACGTTACAACATTTTAAGTCCCACTTAAGCAGGCATGCAATACAGACAGCGAGAAACACAGAAATGTCAATTATAAATGTAATTTTTGCAAGTCACACAAAGGATCTTTCTAGATAAAGAAAAAAATAACTTGAAAATAATATATACTGGTATTAAACTGTATATTAAAACAGAATCGTGGAGTTTTGTGGAGTGTTAGGACAATAGGAAAATATCATTAGTCTGATAAGATCAATGGAAGTATGAGCTGTTCTTCCTAATAAAGTTAAACAACTGTGTGTAAATGCATAGGTTTGTGTTTCAGTCGTCACCTGACATTGCTACAATCTGTCTCAACTCCTGCTTCAGATTCATAATGTCTTTACAGAGCTGAACATCATCCAGCCTAAACATAACATGAAAAATAAACAGTAGTTTAGTTTCAAGTCAACGACACATCCATCATCCAGCTCATGTCATCAAAAATTTTATTGATGTTATGAGGTAAGAACAGTGATGTTCTATAAAACATCCTCTATGGCTTAAAAAGAGCATGTCAACTCTTATCCTGATCCTATGTGATGTCAGCAGAACACTGTACATAAAGCTTAATTTCTTATTGTGCTACATAATGGACATCTCTAAATGACTGAGAAAGGTTGATGTTAGATGACTACTGAAAACTGAATTTAAATGAATCAATATCAATGTGGCATATCACAGTTCAAAATAGCCACAATGAAGGATAGTCTCAGGGAGAAAGCAAAACATTTTAAAAAGTATGATAATCCTGTTCATTAATATTGTGCATGACGGGACATGAGCTGAAAACAGTCTATGATGACAGCATGGGATGATGTCACGTGTGTTTGGATGAGTCACATCTGCAGCTGCAGCCGCTCACATGAAACGCAGCTCAGATTCTCGTCTCACCAGCACCTCCCGCAGGCGCTGGATCCGCGCCATCTCCACCTCCATCTGCTCTGGAGACATGGAGCTCTCCGCCATGGACACGTCCACCTGGCCTTTGGTACAAACAGACAGCGAGTAATAGCGTTTATGACATTATGCAGAAGTTTCTCAGCGTACTTATGCTGAACGAACGGTGCTGTTATTTACTGTTGTGCAGCTGTTTAACAGCTAACAATGCTTAAATGTTATTTTTGTAATTACCTTTAAACAACTGATTTCAATGTGGTTGTTACTCGATGTATGAGCAAGTCCGCAAAGGTACAGCCCATTAACCATGGACACAGTCACAATACTTCTTCGGCATTGTTTACTAACTTTTTAAAAATGTGTTTGTGTATCTCTGAACCTGCCAATAAATACACCAGGAGCAAATTCCAGCTGTAAGATACTGGACTGTGTGCCAACAGCTCAGATATTTCATAATTCAGCTGCCTATTTAATGACCAATTACAGTCAGCAGAAAACACAGACGCATAATTATCCGCATTCTAATTTAATGTGAGAAAAAATCAATTATTGGCCCAAATTACACAACCTGACAGGATTAGGTACAGTACAACTGTACAATATGTGGTCTACAATATTGACAATATGTGAGAGACGGTGTCCCTTCATGTGAACATATATATGAAGTTACAAAATATAAACATAGATAGGGAGCGCTTTAATGCAGCATTTATATTCTGTCAAGTGTTCAACTATAGGAGCAGAACATACTCATTGTCAATGTCACTATAATGCTGAACCTCAGTATTTGTGAAACTCTGCCTTACTAAAGCCATTGTCACTTTTATTTTTTAATGTTGGGCAGACAAGTACTTCTTTACAATTTCACCACACAGCTCCTGTGAAGTGTGCTGTCCAGACACCCAGTGAGCAATCATAAAAATGACAGCTTTAGGTAAAAATAACTCTGACCAGTTGGCCTTTAAAAAGGCCTACAGTGTGGAAATGTCTAATATACCTAGTAATAACAGTATCAGATATATAACATTAATGACTGAAAAGAAAATCATAATCTGAAAGAAATCATATCTAATGGTAACAGTAATTTCGTGTCTGATAATGAAACACTAAAATCTGAATTCACATGATATTCACAGTGATATCTAATAATAACAACAACAACTATGCCATGCCTGATAAAAGCACAAATATCAGCTTTGATTGAAACAGTAATATAACGTCTGAAAATAACAGGAAAAACATAATGTCATATCACACTGAAACTACACATGATTAAATCACGTCTGATGATAACGTTGTCGGATCACCTTCGCTCGAGCTCCTGCTCGTCTCTTGCAGCGCGCCGTACGTCCTCCTCATCCTCTCGCTCTCGGAAATGGCTTTCATTAGTTCCATAGCAAATGTTACTGTCACAGATCTGTGATGTATTTGTTTTTGGTCTCCCTCCCCTTTGTCGTTGTGGTCACGCTGATTTCTGCTCATCCGAAGAGCTGAACCACATCTTGATCAAACGTCACCAATAGAAGTGATGCAGAGCGCATGCGCATAAGCAACCAAGCGCTCCACGAAAATAAAAAAAGGGCACAATAATGTATTATGATAAGTAGTAATTACAAATGGTTATTTATTTTTATCAATATATACTAATTAAACGTGTTACATTAAATAGACAATAACTACTATGAAATTATTGGTATTGCTATGTGATATTGTACGCGTTGACCTGTGTTAATCTTAAACTTATAAAATCGATTATTACCTAAGAGAAACAAAATTTGATTATCGATTGTGTCTGCAGGCAGTGAAAGGAAACCAAGCCACTTCACAGGATTTCCATTAACAAAACACACGTGGAAAACGCAGGGTGAGCTGTTGCGCAAAAGCAGCATGATCTGATATGTATATTTACAAACGCTTAGCGCCTCGTGCTTTTCCTCCACAACAGGATTTCCTCACAATCTAATACAAAATAGTTTGTATTCTGAAGACAAATGAGGCTTTTACGGGACACGAGGGGCGAGTCACTGGCAGACTGGTAACGCTCAACATTTCAACATTTTGTGCAGGAGCATCAAAGAGTTAGATATTGTATTTATCAAATCAATCAGCCTTATGTTTCACATTAACCATCAATTAGTCTCCAAAAACGAATATAATAATACATATTAGGAGGGAAGATTGGTTTTGCAATGTTTATCGCTTGTGAATTGATCCTGATCCTGTTGTTTTTATGATGGGAAACTGCTAACGGCTGTCAAGAGATGCTCAGTAAATGAAATTCACACGTGTTTATATTCAAGCAATCCACCGACTCACTATGTACAGTTGTATTTCTGTAAGATTACATTGGCATAGTAACAAATGTGTCTTTACATCAGTATGTAGGGAAAAGGGTATATCAATATTTATTAATTAATCTGTATCAAACATACAGCTCATAAAGACTGAAAACAATAGATTGTACACGTATACAAGAAATTGGTTGTCTTGACCTAAACCATAACTTATACCTTTAAAAGAGCAAGTTTGTTCAAAAAGTGCGATAACTAATCATCGCGTGAACTCCCGTCCTGCCGCGGTGCATTGTGGGTCCTGTCAGGCGCGCCTGCGCACGGTGAAGCTCCATCTTTCTATCGCGAGTGCAGCAGACCCGTAGATGTGTTGATGCTTTCAGTCGTTCTGTTTTCGTTTTTAAACGTTAAGAGTCGACGTAAGACAAACGCAGTACGGTTGTGTCTCTGTTATTAGGCACCGGGGAGCTGAGCGCGGACAGAAATGCGGCGTGTGGCGGCTGTTATGAGGTAGATTGAGCGCCGCTGCGGCCGCGGCGACACATCTAAGTGTAAATCCGCTGAAGAGTTTCCGGCCCGCACGCGAGCAGGTGAGTACATGCGACGCGTTTGACGCGCGCGTGGTCGCGCTGATCGTGTGTTTGTTGCGCGTGTGTCTTTTGGGTTAGCTGTGTGTGTGTGTGCGCGCGTGCGTGCGCGCGCGCGCGGATTCACCCGCAGCCATAACGAGCCCATAGCTTTCATCCTGAACCGAACCCGCCGTGTTGAGCTGCGCATCCGGTTCACGGGCCTCCCCTTCATGCAGAAATAAATGACAGTGTATGTGACAGAGAGACATACATATATAAACCATCTTAACTGTCACATCACACAAC
Source organism: Yasuhikotakia modesta (assembly GCA_036877545.1). Lineage (NCBI taxonomy): Eukaryota > Metazoa > Chordata > Actinopteri > Cypriniformes > Botiidae > Yasuhikotakia > Yasuhikotakia modesta. Next base: position 14,086 of record JBAJNP010005075.1, read on the forward strand.
TCTGTAATCTCTGGTGTATGATTCTGTCAATGCATCTCTGGGGGTCTGTCTTTGGCTGCAGTGATTTTGTGTACTGTTAGTAAAATCTCTCTTGGTTTGGGTTCGAGGACGTGTGTCATTCATTCAGTGTGCACACGTGCTGCAGTTTAGATGTCTGATGGTCTTAGACGTGTGTGCTGCTCTTTCAGACCTGTAGTGAGTCAGCAGTGTTACACACATAACCGTGCATAAACCATCACAGTCTGTAAACTGACACGTGGTGTGGAGTGAAATGTTGGGTCATCTGGTCTCATACCTGTTCACACTGCTGATGTTCAGGAGGGAATTTGGACCTTATGGATCAGAATGCCAGCACACATCTTAGCTTTTGACTAGTTGTTTGTGCTTCATAAAATGTCAGCACAGTTGATTCAAATGTGTTTTGTTGCAAAACAACTGTAATATCACATGCATACTGATGTTTCTGATTTCATATTTCATAGGTGAAGCTCAACTGTCAGTCACAGTGCTAGCCAATCAGGGCTCACCTGTCAGCTCCAGATGTTATATACACAACTATTGATAGCCTGCAGGGCTAATGGTTTGTCCTCCTTTGGTTGATGAGAAAATCAAACATTGAAATAATCTTTACAAATCCTTATGTTTTCATGTTTTAAGTCAAACAGAGATTTTGATAATGATAAGTGTGTGTTTTAGAAACTGCAGTGAGGATCCAGTTCTTTAGAACTGGCAGGTTGATGAGTACAGTGGATCATTCTGAGTGTGTCAGCTAACCCTCTATATTGTGAGCTCTCTGTTTTATAATATTGTTTGATATAAAGTGATGCAGGCAAGTTTAATGTTGGGATGTAAGTTCATGCCCTGTGAACTGTCAAAGTATTTACTAATTATGTGTCTTAATTTGACTAGAATTTTACTGCCTAAACTGCTTTTAATATTTCTAATTTAATTTTTGTTCTCTGATGCCATTAAAAATATAATATTAATTTTCTCAATGTCTTTATTTAGATATTATCATGGATTTGTTACAGATATGTTTGATTGAAATCTTGAATAAGGAGATTTATTACACATTACACCTGAAATAAACAACCACAAAGTGTCAAATGCTATTAACTCTTTAGATTTGATTAGGTTAGATTCAGCTTTATTGTAATTACACATGTACAAGTACAGGGTAAAGAAATGCAGTTTAGGTATAAGCAGAATTGCAATAAGCAGTAAAAGTGCAGTATATAGGTTATGATATTTACAGATATGATATAAACAAAAATTGAGTCCAAAAAAGTCCAACAAAGTGCAAACAGTGCAGTCAAATGCGTTGTACAATAGACAGTACATAGTACTGGTGTGCAAATTGTGCAGTAAACGTATAGACAGAGAATTGTGCACAACTTGTAAAAGAGAATTGTAATAATAATAATATAATGATAATCTGCAGCATCACAAGTCAGTCTGGCACACATATTAAAGTTATTAAGCACTGTCAGGTTACTGCTGCATTTAATCATTAATGGTCAAATGTTGAACATTTGATTAATGTCTCTGGGAAAGCAGTATGTTCACAACATAGAAACAACAGTGAACAATGTAGAAGTACCAGGTCTCAAAAAAGTCACTTTTTTATTACTGTCGCAGTAATGAGGGAAAGAAACAGAATTATGGATAGTGCTGCTTGCAAGACAATGAGCAACACTGGAAAACTTTAAAACTAGCAGATGTTTACATCTGACACACTTACTTCCCAGCTAATCCGGTTACAAATTTATATTGCCAAATGGCCTTTTACTGTTGCAACATACAGTTTCTGTTAAGGCTGGTCTTTGTTGTCAATCTGCTCTATGCATATACATTGCATATGGCTTAACATTTTTATTCTATTCGTATGATTTCATATGAAATGTCCCCATAAGTATGTGTAAACAGCTAAATTTGCACCGAATATCATTTTTTTTTGGAAGAATGATGATTTTTGTAGTTTTGTTGTTTTACTTTAGAATGGTAGACGCATCACTGAAGTTCAGTGAAGTAAAATAACTGCACAAAGTGACATCTGAAGTTTAAAATCACGAGTGTATTTCTGCTTTTTAAAGGAATGTATGTACATGTTTGCTACAAATTTAGCATGTGTTAGTGCAGTTTATGTTCTTTTATTTTGTTTTAGGGGTGTAATTGCAAAGTAGATATTAATAGAATATTTCTGCAAGTATAGTCCAAAAGCAACTTTAAATATGAATCGACACTATGCAGGTGAACAAGTGTGTACAGTATAATATTGCACAGTGCGATACAGGCCTGTGACTGGTTTTCTGGAGGTTTGTAAGACACTGTTCTTTGTTAAACTGCACTGAAATAACACTTACTGCAAAAAAAAAAAACTTGAGTAAAGAAGCGTCTAAAAATGCAGCGATAGTTGTTAATGTCTTTCTACAGTGAATTCCCCCACACACTAAAGTTACTGTCTTATAATTGTTTACAAGAGCATAAAATGCTTTATAGAGCTAGTCACTTAATCTGTATGTGCTTTTTTAATTTTAAGTCAGGTTATAAATGCCTACTTGAGCATGTGTCTGTTGTATTGACACATTAAACAACACTAAACAAAGATATATGTAGACACTACAGCCTTGATTTTAGTGATGTTTAAAACTTATTTATATGTTGCTTATTTATATGAACCGGCATTCAGTGATGAATAGAATAAATACGAGCACAATGTGAACATGTTAAATTGGCAAAACCAACTGAATCACGACAGTTTTTACCAAATTATTTTTAAATGTTCTCCCAAAAATGGTTTAACAAAAGTGCCTAAATTACTTTTGTTTTCTTTCCTCCATTTAGGAAGCATGTATTTGCGAGTTCTGCACCCAAAAGGGCCAGAGTGAGATGATGAGGATTACATGTAAAAACTGGTTGCTGGAACATGACGTGTTGTCCTCTGTATAAGTTGTGTCACCTGACCTGGACAGCCGTGACGGTGCTGAGCCCACAGGTCATTCTGGACCTGCAACTGCTTCCATGTGTTTAAGCATCTGATGTTCGTTTATGTTTAGCTATCAGATTTTCTTCTCATGGCTCTGATTGGTCTGACACTAGCAGTGGTGTCCCCGTCAGCATTTAGTGGCAAAGAAATGAGGCCCGTTTGTGGCTGGTCTGTGCTGTGACCCTGACCTGCCTATGGTCCGGTCCGGAAAGTTGTGCTCTGTCTTCACTGTTCTGAGTGGCAGAATGAGACATTACGTCAAGACAGAGAAGAGTGTGTGATCTCTGGCAAGTGTTTAGCACTGGTCCATAAACATGAATGGTGGAAAAGAGGGAGATGGAGGGGAGGACAGAGGGCAACTTGCGCAGGTGCCTATTGGCTGGCAGCGAAAGCTGGAGACCTCAGGTGTCGTTTATATCAGGTAAGTACACACACACAATTTGGCCATTTGAAAAAACAAATCAAAGTATGTTTTTGTATTTTGTTGGCTTTCCCCCCACCACACTTTAAGTTTTTTAATTTCGCTTTAGTTCCATTTGACATCTTTACTGTACTGAATTATGAGTTGTGATTGACTATGTTTGGTGTGTGTATGTGTTGTGTAGTCCAAGCGGATCAGTGCTCTCCTGCCTTAATCAGGTGAAGTCATACCTGCTGACTGATGGCACCTGTAAATGTGGCCTGGAGTGCCCACTCATTCTCCCCAAGGTCTGTCCTGACGTTTTAACCTGTTTTACTTTACAGTACTGCATGACTGTGGTAGTATCAGTGTTCCAGCAAGTCATTATTCAAAACACTGAATATACCACATAAGAACTCTGAAAAAACACAATTAATGCTGGAATCCCATGAAAGACTTTGTTTCATATACCGCATTTGACAGAAATATAAAAAATGATATTGCTAATTGCAGTTCTTAAATTTGATTGGATTTGACCCATAGTAGGATAGTAAGGTTCATGACATAAACTCTTTGGGTATTCTATACTAAGTTTTTTGGTAGCGACTTCTGGAAGTCATAAACAAGCAAGCACTGTTAGTATCTGTGGTATAATTGGTATTTATTATTCTGGGATGGACATAAATTCTCATAAATGATGGCGTTTTCTGTTTAGCAGGTTGTGGTACTTAGTAGTTAATTTCATTTTCATTGTTGCCTAGTCTGTTATTGTTGTATAATTAATTTAATCAGATTTTGCCCTTTAATGTCATGTAAAATAAATAAATGGATTGGTCAACTCAGACATTGCCTTTCTGCAGTTCTCAGACAGAATGGGCAAAGTGGACCATACTGAAACAAGTTAGAGTAGGCCGAAATATGCTTGACAAGAGACGAGTGAGTACTTTGTTTGTTTTCAGGTTTTTAATTTTGACCCTGGTGCGGTGGTGAAGCAGAGGACTGCAGAGGATGTAAAGGCTGATGAGGATGTTACAAAGCTTTGCATCCACAAGAGGAAGCTGATCGCTGTGGCAACGCTGCACAAGAGTATGGAGCTGCCGCCTCCAGCCCTAATGCTCACCAGTCCTGGTGGAGGCACAAGTAAGTTTAACAAAAAGTTAAAAAAAAAAAAAAACTTTGTGTAGAATCTGCATAACCAGTTATTGAATCATTTTTAATTGTTGTTTTCCATGATTATTTGTAAACATCTGCATTTTTCTTTGAACACCCCTGACATTAAGTAATATAAATTTAATTGTTCTTTTAAGATGAACAAAATTATGTTTTTGTTGCAAGCTATTTTTCATTTACTTTTTTCTTTGTTATTATGAAATGCTATAACATTGGCCTTTCTATTCAAATGCCACAAACTTTCCATCACAAACTTAAAGGTTCGGCTTTGAGAATTCCTTTGATAATTCCCATTTGTTTCTGATTTTAAAATTTATTGACACTGTTTTTTTCTCCTTCTAGTTGTAAATTCCATGAATCCTACTGCACCGCCACAAGCAATAAGAAGTAAAACCCATGAGGGCCAGTCAGAATGTAAGAACCCATTTAAAGTGATGACAGCAGGGCAGCGACACTTCTCTCCAGATCTGTGCAGCCCACAGCATCAGGACACTTACCCTGGATACTCCAGGCAGAGGCTGAGCAGCAGTGAGCCAGAATCCAAGTCTCCATACCGCAGTGGACATGGAGGCATGCTAAGTCCTTCCTCACAATCTTTTGGGGATGGATCTTTGTCTCCAAGAACAGATGCTATTGGCAGTCCTGATGGGTTTTTGTGTAACAACCCTTGTGGCTTTCAAGGGACCAGCAGTCCCAACACTACCCACAGCAGCAGCCGCATCCCTTTGTCTTCTAGTGTTATGATGCATGGCTCACCTGCTGCACAGTCATCCTGTGTCATGGCTGGAAGGACTAACATGCCTCTATCACCCTCAATCCCAAACAAGAGCCCTGTCATGAAAAAGCCCCTGTGCAACTACCCATCCAACATGGACTTGAACAGAACTGTGTTTCGTCATAAGGCTCCATCTGCTACTGCCCCTCCTCTGCCCCCACCACGTGCCCTGCAGAATAAAGCGGTCAGCTCGGAAAAGGACCCTCTGGGAATTCTGGATCCCATCCCGAGTAAACCAAACCCATCCGCTTTCCAGCCCAGCTCCCACTCTCAGGTATCAATGATGAATGTAAACATCCCTCCAGCAATTGTTCCTTTGCCAAGCAACCTTCCTTTGCCCACAGTTAAGCCGGGACCAGTGGGCAATGCCAGTCACATGCAGAGGTCGCAGCATGCCACAGCCACTTCCATCTCCCCCTCACCTGTCACGTCCCCTGTGCACATGTCTGGACCCCCCTTGAGTTGCATGGAAGTGTCTCCACAGCGATCGCGTTCCTCATCCACCTCTTCTGAGCAAGGGAGTTTTGCCATTCCCATGTGCACTACTATGAAGGTTCCGCCACGCTCGCCTAGATCCTCCATGAGTTCGCCTAGACCCTCCGTAAGTTCACCCAGATCTGCTATGCCTTCCAGCCCTTCTGGCAAGCCAGAGAGTCTTCATCAATACAAAGATATGCCCAACCAGCTGCTGACAGGTATGAGTACCACCATCAGCAGTCAGCACAACCCCATATATTCTCCTGCTTCGGGCAACAACACCCCACAGAGGGAGCACCCAAGCCTTTTGAGTTTGCCACTGAATCAGATCCTCAACCAACACAATGCTGCCTCTTTTCCTGCCAGTAGTCTCCTGTCAGCTGCCGCCAAAGCACAGCTAGCAAATCAAAACAAAGTAGGAGGAAGTAGTGGCGGATGCACAGGAGGTGTGGGGAGTGCAGGGAGCAGTGCTGGGGCATTGGCTGGGCTCGCTTGCCCTAGTAGTGGGGCTGATGTCAGCAGAGCTGTTGAAGGGCACAATGCATTAAATCCAATGTTGCCACCCAATTCTGTCATGATGATGCCCAGTAGTGAGACGCAGAGTGGCCGTGCAGCTCTGCGGGACAAGCTTATGGCACAGCAGCGTGACGCACTCCGCAAGCGGAAACATCCCCCAAATGTTGGCAACCATGAAAACAATTTTTTTAACATTCTGAAGCCTGACGTGGCAGGCATTAGGCACCCCTGCCCTTCTGCTGAGCAAGTTAGAAAAACATCTAGGTTGCCACCAAACACATCAATGGCTCAGTTACTCCAAACTCTGAGCAACCACAGTTCCCAAATGACCAGGGGCAGAAACCCCAGCCTCATGGGTCCTGGTCATATGCATTTTGGTGACTCTGGATCAACTCCTCACAGCACGCAGATACAGCAGCGAATGCAAGGCCAGGCAGAAGCCATGCTCTGTCCTGGTGTGGAGTCTGTTCAAAGCCAGTTTTCAGGCATGATGAACCAGATGCAGGCTCCAGCAATTGGAATCAGTGGGCCTATGAACCAAAGCGGACAAGTTCCTCTAGAAAACCACATGATGGGGCATGTAAGCTCTCACTGTCAGCTGCATAGCCAGTCAAACATCAGCTGCATGCTTCCTAGCAGCAGTGATGCCTGCTGCTCACAACCTATGATGGACTCAGGTGAGGCCATTGATCTTGTATTGGCACTGCAAATTATGTTACACCATAAACACATTTTGTGTGGAAAATTTCCTCTGGCTTATTTTTTTTGTGTTTGGAGGAAATCTAAATACTTTGATATGGTTTTATTTCTCACCTGACCAGCATGTTCCTGCCCTGTGTTTTGAGCATTTCCCCCTCTTTATTTAAACATAAATTGCTACCATGCAGGCTTGTGGTGAACAGCAGCCTACAGTCTGGACTGGCGACTCAGTGACTATGTGTGACTATGTGACTGTTTACATGTACACAGTAATCTAATTATTCACATTAAGTTGTTTTAATTATTTGCTTTCGTCATTTAAAATAAATGAGAGGCATTAGTGTTGATGCCCAGTAATGCACAGAGACTACCAGGAACATACACACATGGCCTGGTTGTGCACACATCTACACAAAACAGAAAAATACTGTCATTTTTCAGGTATTAGTAGTAAGTAAATTAGAAATAGTACCATTTTTAACAACAGGTATCACTGTACTTTTCTAGTATCATTGGCTGTGCTCGCTTGGAGTGTTTACTATGCAACATTACAAGGCATTCGTCTAAACGGATAGAACGGGTTAATGTTTTTGTTTAGTTTAATAGTGATAGCAGTTAACTTTGTGCCATTCCTCCATCTCATGTCTTCATCCCAGAATGCTCTTGTAAATTTAATGGTGAATGTAGCATAGCTTTATTTGTTTGGAAAGTTTCTGCCTTTTAAAGGTCAGTCAGGGCCACACCAATCAAGAGTGATAAACACGTTAAGTGTGTCGTCATTTTGGTCTTAGACCAAAATACATTACAGACAAAATAATTACATTAAGAATGAAAACCTAGTGTGCTTAGTTTCATTAAAATATATTGATATTTAATAATATCATTCTTTTAATAGTGTTACCATCATAGGCCCTAGTTCAGTAAGTCAGTATAAAAAAACTACTAAAAAACTGGAAGATGACCAGTGGTTTTTAAATAAGCACAGACGTTAGCATGACATAAGCTGATTACGGTTAGCCCTGTTTGTGTTCTTTGTTGTACTTGCACACACACCAAAGCGCTTCTGTGTTGTACTATGTGCACCAATCTTCTCTGACCTGTTCAATGGTGTGTGTGTGTGTGTGTGTGTGTGTGTGTGAGAGAATCATACCTTGGAAAGCATTACCAAACATCTTGCTGCTGTCTCCATGGCAACCTCCCCAGCAGCCACTGGCAACAGTAGATCATAAACACTGTCCGCACAGTATGCAACACTGCCATTATTTAGTACATGCAATGAATGCACGTGGGGTTCAGAGTCCCCATCTACACCTTTAAAGCTGCAACAGTAAACATATCTTGTATTACACTTTATGTTGCTTTACATGCTGATTTCCCAGCCCAATTGGAACAGGAGTTTGCTCAGCAAACTACTTACCTTCTTAATAATCCTAAATATGATGACACTGTAAAGAGCTGTTTTTTAACAGGGGTTAGAATAAGGTTTTATTAACACCATTTTGGAACAAATGATTTTGATTAAGCTTCATCTGTACCAAGAAGACACCTCACTGAGTTAGGTTATGAAAAATGTTTCCACAACTTTCTACTATTTTAAAACTCTAACCTAAAACCTAAACAAGTTTTGTGTTCCCAATGTTTTATATACCGTGTATGATGCATTTGAGAAAAATAGCATGGTGAAGGTCTGTCTGTGATATGTTGGTTAGGAAGCTCTGGGGTTTGCAACCTAACAGTTGGTAAGTTCTGACAGTATTGCCTCCCCTGCCTACAGATGACCCTGCATCGCTGAGCTGCATCGGTAATGCTCCTCAGATGGGCAGAGCCATGACTGCCACAGGACACCTGTACCAGCGGCACCCAGCACTACAAGGAATGCAGGAGGTCTCCACATGTCAAAGCCAGGGGCATTCGTTCCCAACAGCTCCTTTCATAGACAATAATGCTCCCAACTCCAGCAGCTTACCTTCCTTGTACCAGGATTATCAGGTGACTCACTTTGCACAGTAAAATAATTCATTTCTATGATCATGGTTTAAATTTTTTTGTTTTGCTATTTGTTTAGGGGTGCATGTCTGACAGCTCCCAGCCTAGCATGACACCTCATTCTGGAGACACAGGGGTATATCGAGATTGTCTCCAGAAGCTGCAGGGCCATGGTGATGTTTCCAAGACGGGAGCTGAAGGCCAGAGTTCGGTGGAATCAGTGGATGCGATTTACCGTGCAGTGGTGGATGCTGCAGGCAAAGGCATGCAGGTGACTATCACCACTGGTGTGAGCAGCAGCACACAGACCTGCCCTGTACCTGCACTCAGCGCTATGAGTGCCTTCACCGCCTCCATCGGCCAGCCATTCTGTCTACCTCATGCTGTCAACGCACTTATAAATGCCCCGCGCAGCTCTGAGGGCACAGCCCCGCTGGTCCAGCCCCAGCGCATCCAGCCGCAGATACCTAACCACACACACAGGAGCTCTGAGCAGGGTAAGAAGATGGCTGATGGCGCTGAAATGCATGAGTATTTCTGCTTGCCTGGTGCTGCCACGCCCCGGCCGCAGTGGGATGACCCCAACCATGCTCACTGGAGAGGGGAACAGTTTTTAGAGTGTTCTTCCCATGTGCACAGCAGTCCCTGTAGTAGCAAAGCAGAGAGAACAAGTGTCTTGGAAAGCGGAGACCCAATTTGTCCAATAGAGGTGACGGCCCCAGCTAACTCTCAGATAGATGAGAGCGGAAACTTCCGCTTTAACAACCACACAACCGGCAGCATGAAAGAGCGTGTTGAGCCCACAGAGCGTTGCGCTCAGCCGAATGGCACGTTGCCTCGTAGTGGGTACAGGGAGTCGCTTACTGGAGATGACCAATCACCTGGTTCCTCAGTCATCTTGGAGGGATCACTGCTGAAAGACTACACACACTTTAATGGACACTTTAATGGGCACTGTGCGCCCAGCCCCTCCGACACTAAGAGTCTAAGCAGTGAGGAGGAACTGCGCCACCCAGACTCGCCTTCAGCCGACCTGCTGCACTACAGGCCCAGAGCTTTTAACGTGGGCGAACTGGTCTGGCCTATAAAAGGCTTCCCTTCCTGGCCTAATAAACGAATGGGAGAAGAGCATGGACACAATCCCAGCATGCAACTGTCTGAAAAAGCAAAGGTAAGAGTAGTGGTGGGCAATATTCTCCTTATTAAGATTGTCCTTTCGTCAGCCTGTGAGAATGCTCACGTATTGTGACTAGGGACGGTCAATAGTTTATATATTTGCTAATTTATTTGCTAATTTATTTATTAAATTATAAACTTCATATTTACTTGTTGTAAAGATAACAGGCGCAACAGAACAGTAATAGACTTACCCCTGATTATTCACAATTAATGTTTTAAACCTAACCAGTGTTAAAAGAAATAATAAAAGAAAAATTAAAGAAATTTGTCATCAGGATTGAACCTCAACTATTAGCGCAAACAGAATGTTTACATCTGATGTACCTTGACTGTATATTGTCTAGCAATGTGCCACTGCAAATTAATTGTAAAAATAATTGAAGAATTATAGCCTAATAATAATTTACATAAAAAATAATTTAAATTAATAGACTAATGTAGCCTTGACATCATCTAACACATCATCAACTATCAGTGACACTACAGCCAATCTCATTGTCAGCATAAGCATAAGGATCCAGCTATTTCGTTTTTGTTATACAAAATATATCTAGCCACTTGTTTTGTTGTCATAGAGTAATTGATCAGCAAATCAGAGCTCAGTGCACATCATATTCGCTTTATATGCAAATCCAATTTCAAATCTGTAGTAATAGATAAAGGTAACAGCATTAATAAAGGATGTAGGATTGTGCTGCATTAGAAGACCCTTGTGTTGCATTAACATGTCTGCTGTTGTGAATAATTTCTCAGGTGGAAACAGAGCAACTGAAAACACTGACACAAGACCTGCAGGAGCTGGACCGAGTCAGCAGAAAGAACAGAAAGTAAGTGTCATAAACTCAAGTAATCTAAGCAAAAGATGTATGTGCAGCAAACAGATTTTTACTCCATTTTTTTTGCTTTTGACTTTCTGAGAATGTGTCGATCACTAAAATTATAATTTGTTTGACATTATGCTGCGTTGCTTCAATAAAATGCCTCCGCAGTTGCATGAACTGCTAAAAAACTGTAGTCCTTGATTCTAAGTATTTGAATTAGGCTGCTTTAATTTTTAATGAAATCATGTTTGAGAGGTGAGGAACTGTACACTGTTTGGGTTTTACTGATGTTTCTGTTTTACTGATGTTACTGTGTTCTTTTCGCACAGGGCCGGAAAACTAAATCATCATTTGGAAGCTGCGTTTCACGAGGCCATGAGTGAGTTCGATAAGATATCTGGAACTGTAAGTATCTCTCAAACACTCAACAGCATGTCCCTGTTTGACTGAGCGATGATTCAGTACAGTGCTGCTATTGTCTGTCAATTTGCAGGTTCACCCAGACCGTCAAGTTAAACTGCCCAAACCCAAGAGAAGAAAAATTTCCAGATAACGGCAGTGATCAGACGCCTCCTTTCTCACACACTCCCTCTGTCTCTGATCGTGGTGCTACACATCATAGCCCCGCCCTCAGCCTGTGACTGACTGGTGCTGGATCTGGATCTGTTAAAAAAGGCAGCAAATTCAATTAGCTAAAGAACTATTTTTTTCTAGTCTACAAGAATTATAAAAATAGCAAAACAAAATACTGCATTTAAGAACAGTTTTCAATGTATATATAGAAATTTCAAAAATTTCAATGGTAAAAACATGGGAAGACATGTAAATACTGTAGGATGCCGTACAAGCCAACTCAATGCACATTTATCTTCAGCTGTAAAAGGCAAAGGCAAAAATGTTTCTTTGGTTTATAAGACCCTGTGACAAGAGTCTATCTGAGACTTTTGTAAGCTTCATTTTGAGTTGTATTTTGAGCGTGTGTGTCAGAGTGGACTTCACCAGCCGTAAGTGCGCATCGCAGGATGATCTTGAGGTTTTGTGCTGCATAGCTTCGGTCTTCCCGCACTCAACACTAGTATGTTAATACTTAAGTAAATCTCCATTGTCAATATATTGAAGTGTTTTTTTAATCTGTAGTATTATTTTGGGTCTTATGGTGTATTTTCACGTTTGTGTACTACACTATCTCATGGCGTCAATAGATCAAATTTTTGATCTGTTGAAAAAGTTCCCTTTTTGACACATTTCGGTAAAACTTGGCAATAATACCACCCTGCACACATACTCCATACAGCCTTATACATGTTGTGTATGCAGCCATATATATATAACAGTGTTATTCAGTTATGGCATCACATATTTATACCCTTTTATTTATTCCCTTATGCATGTCCCAGTGTTATTGTAATATTGTGTTTTTGTGTTTGAGTGCTGCTGTTAAGACACAAATGACTCATACAGACTCAGGAAAGACCTGTTATCATTCTGAGAGTTGACAATGAGTTTGTTTTTGTTTGTCTGGTTGTCATTAATATGCAGCCAGAAAGGGGTTAGAAAAAAACAATATTGTTTTTTTTGTTTTTAACAGCGATTTCTTTTATTTTTAGGTTTGGAATTGGGTTCACTGGAAAAATTACACATATGAAACATTTAATGTTGATGTTTGGATCCAGCCAGGTTAAACAATTACTGTAGAACATAGAGTAACCTACCAGCACAGTGTGCCATGCTGAAAACACTAACACGATATTAAAATTGTATTCAATTATTTTTATAACCTCTGTATTAATATACTTGTATGTTGTTACAGCACATTGCTGTGTGAAACGCAGTCACATCAGTTTGCATCTCTTTTGAGTCCATTAAACAGCTGATATTGGTTGTTTTCATATTTTTCTGCCTCTTTTATAAAATTCACTACAAAATACTTAAGTGCAATATTTACATTTAATAAAACTAAAATCTTGTCAGAAGTGCGGAGAATGCATTCACGCCCCATACAGCCAGATAATACACATGCACTCTCTGTCAGAGTGTCCTTGCTGGTGAAGTCGACTCTTGTCAGTGCAATGCTCTGTTCAGTCTTACTCTTCAAGGTCAAACACGTTTTGTTCTTGTGGTCAGTGTTTCTTTTCTTGAGTCTCATTTTCCTGTGTGTCTATGCGCATTGTGTGTATTCACATGCACAATTTTATTTTTTTTCTTTGTTTTTTATGATTGGTGTTTTAAACCTCTCTGATGTCAATATTGTTTCTCAATACATATCTGAGTATATATTTTCTCACCAGTTTGTACTTTACAGCAGTTGAATTTGTAAAGTATGTTGTGCACTTGATTCTGTTTGTTTCTGATAGCTTCGATGTGGCTGTTAGACTTAGTTTGTTAAAGTCCACAATTTCTTATTGTTTCATTTGTTTTTTTAAATGTCCTGAACAGCAGTTTTGTAAATATTGTGAGCATTACAGGTCATGCTGTGATGTGACATGGAAATGATGTTGCACCGATGTTTCAATTAAAACCTGGTCACTAAAACACGAGTAAATGTTTTTTTTTTACATTTATTAATTTGGCAGTCGCTTTATCCAAAGCGACTTACCATGTTGTTTTTATCAGTACTTGTATGTGTTGGTAAGTGTTAGACCTGCTGGTTCACTGCACATGCCTTAAGCGACTGGGGTTAAGGTGCCTCAGTTACGACACTGGAAATCAGATCCACAATAAATGTACATTTACATTTGAAATTGCTCATTATAGATAGATAGCACTTTATTGACCCCACATTTATTTATTTTATTTATTGAAAAAAATGTAAAGAAAGTGTAACGAAAGCTAAAAGGCGAATATTCTCCGTTGATACTTCTGTCAGGTGGGTTCACGGGATATTTGCTCGATCCTGTAGGGTTAGGTTAGGATAGGGTTACGGTTAGGTTAGGTTAGGGTTAGGATAGGTTAGGGTTAGGCGCTGGATTAGGTCCTAAGATTTCATCACAGCAGTGCTGTTTCTTTTATTGAATGTTATTTTAATGCTCACATCTTAGTTTGCCTAACAAAATAATCAATTGCAAACAGTCTCACAATAGGTGGAATTAAAAGGCACGCATGCACCACTTATTTAAATATATATAATATACGATATATAATAATATACACATATATGTATGTATATAACACTGGTATAAACGTTACAAAATGTAACGTTTATAACCCTAACCCTGCAAACTGACCAAAAACGTGCAATCTACCATTAACCATCTTCCTATTGAGCATGCGTCTATAACATCTTTAGACCATTACTAGGTAATGCTGTGAACTAAACTTAAAGTCCGTGGATAGAATGTAATTGATAACAGATTGTTATATTCTTGAAAATTAATTGATTTGTTAATAGGGCTACAATATGAATGAATGATCATTTAGGGATGCATTGGCCCTGTGCTTATTTAGTTTTCTTATACTACAGATATACACCTAAAAGACGTTGATTAAATATCTGATCCAGACAGTTTAAGGTTTTTCTACTAGAGATAAGAATGCTTTGTTAATATTCGCTTCTGTAATACGTTTTTTTTAAATAAAGAAATGATACAAAATGATCTTGTCAGAATTTAGTACTTGTTTCTCTATTCCAACTTCATAATGACCGTCTTGATGAAACCAGTTTATTGCATTGTTTAGATATCCACCAGAGGGCACTCTCCAAACGATTACTAGTCTTCAATTACTACATTTCCCATAATTCTCTGTCTGATTGCGTTCAGCTGTTCCTCATTTACTCATTAACTCACCCAATATAAACCCCCCAGTAGTTGTTTTTGTTCTTGTTGGTGCTTTATTGTGATCAGTTCTTCTTTGTGGTTTCCCTGTTCTTTTGTTATGATAATTTGAATGATTGCTTGGACAAACACCCTGTGATGTCTAAGCAAGTGCTGGTGTTTTTGTAATTAAGTTTTGGTGTTCTGATGCTGTGCTTTATAAGATGGTTTTTTTTTTTTTTGTCCTGAATTTTCTGCAGTGCACTTACATGGGTTAGTGGTATGTTTAAGTTATTTTAAACTTCCTTAATGCACTGTAAGATTTAAGTTTATGGCCTAACAAATGATTGTTAACTGGTTGCTGGACATTTGGACATGTGCAATATCTTTAGAAGTGCAATATCTTGTACAGTGTGAAGTGGGTCAGTGTGACTGCTTCACAGTGATACAGAATATCAACATAATCAGTCTACTATCGCCTGTGCAACTGAAATTGCTCACCCATGTTTATCTGCTTTAACCATGTTTCCAAAAGTTGTTCATTCCTTTTAAATGATGCTCTATATACTCCTAATCCTCCATACACTTTTTTCAATAGTACTGTTGTTTATATGTAAATCTGCTATGTTGTAAAGTTAATTTGAATGTTCCTGGAAAATATTTATCTGCCTACATGTTCTAATGTTGCATTTGAAGGGATTGAGGCCTGTCTGCTCTTCCCTTTAGACATTAGGCTCTCTCCTCACTGTGGCAAAACACTTGGAAGGATCAGCAGCTCCTGTCCCACCAGCCTGGTTTTCATTTTCAGCTTTTTTGGTTTGTGTGTGCGTGGTCATCTACAGGTGGATTGCTGCTGAAGAGGTAAGGTCTTTGTTCTCACCCCACTAATTTTGTTTTGATTTCTGAATGCTGCATATTTTATTGGAAAGGATGTAACGTTTTCTGCTCTTCCTTTTAGACAGTTAGGATCTCCTGACTGTTAAAATGCTTGGAATGATCAAGATGTGTGGTAATTGATCAAGTAAGCTTTGATTTGAATTGGATGTGAAACCTTTTAAATGTCTGCTTTTCTTTTCTGGGTTAGCGTTCCTGCTGGTAAAAGTTGCAAGACTGTTTTTGTCCTTGGAATACATCTTCCTGTACCACCAGCCTAGTTTCATTTTGAATTATGCTAATGGGTACATATTCAAGTTGGGTAAGTGTTTTACTGCAGCGGCGGCAGCCCCAGCCCCTGTGCCGCCAGCCTCTGCTGCAGCGGCGGCAGCCCCGTTTCATTTTGAATTATGCTAATGGGTAAGTGTTTTACTACAGCAGGTCCAGAAGCAGCTCCAGTGCGCCACCAGCCTCTACTAGCAGCAGCTCCAGTGCGCCACCAGCCTCTACTAGCAGCAGCTCCAGTGCGCCAGTGCAGCCTCTACTAGCAGCAGCAGCTCCAGTGCGCCAGTGCAGCCTCTACTAGCAGCAGCAGCTCCAGTGCGCCAGTGCAGCCTCTTTTTTTTTTTTCTTCCCCATTTTCAGCTTTTCTTTTTTTTGGTTCGTTCATCTACAGGTGGATTGCTGCTGAAGAGGTAAGGTCTTTGTTCTCACCCCACTAATT
>JBAJNP010005076.1:0-27215 GCA_036877545.1 Yasuhikotakia modesta
GCAAAAAACATTCAGATTTTAAATGACATGAGGGTGAACAATGGAAAAAAACATTTGTGTGTGAACAATCCCTGCAACGTCTTTTAAAAATGTTGATTTATTTCCAGTAACCGATGAACAGGTTGTAATCCGGTAGCAGCAGTTGAGAATGTGATGTTCAGCTTCATCAAAAACTCTGAAATGTTCTGAAATGTAAGTGGATCTCCACTCTGAGTGGCAGACTCATTTATTAGGCCTCGTGTTGGAGCACAGAGCCGCAGTTTTGAGATTCTCCGAGCGAGTCTTCCGTCCCCTCAGCTATGATGACTGAACAGTGAGTCAAATGAGCAGATGATGAGAGAATCTCTAATTGGCGTCCAGGGTGGGATTTGATCTTCCACACGATGGCCCGCAGTCAGAAGATCAGGAGGCAGTTGATAGAATTTTTAAAATGGTGTGTGTGAGGAGATTTTTAAGTAAACGGCTCCCATTTTGAAGTCATGGTGAGAAGATGCTTTTAAGAACATCTGCAGAAAATGCAAGTCACCTTTAGCTTGTTTACGCGTCTTCCTGTGTGTTTTAAAGAGAGAGTTTACCCCAAAATGAAACTTTTTTTTCACTGTTTACACTCGTTTCATTCTGAAAACCTGTTTGACTTTTTTTTGTCGCTGTAATTTGTTCCTGAAGCTGCACAATTTGTCATGTACAATGTTAAACACTGTCTCGTTCACCTTGCATTCTTAGCTTTAGCTGAAAACACTCAGGTCAGGAATCTGCCTGGTCCAACTGCTGTAACAGCCACAGAGCTTTTCCTAAACGATACTTGGTCTTAATCTTGATGCTTATCTGCCAATTACTTAATGGCATGTTCTAGATCTGCGATCAGGCGTTAGTGACCAGTGCTCATAATGTGGAGGGAAATCAGAGGGTTTTGGGGGGTTAAAACTCTATTGTCTCAAATGACAAAGAGCAGGATTAGGAAATAACACTGGAGACGGTTTGAGCTCTTTTACTCAGCACCAGTAAGTTTAACGCTCCTGATCCGGGCTTTAATCCCTCTTCTCCAGGGCTAGCGGACTCACTGGGAAGTCTCAAGTCTCCTATGGTTTCTCCACAGAGAAAAGGCTGTGTGTCATCATTAGCTTTTCTCATTTCTCCTTCCTCTTCCATGAAGTTAGTCAGGCCTGGATTGCTCTCTTCCAGGGCAGCCACCATTTCCAGGCCATGTCCTAATACCTCCATTTTAGAAAAGCTCTAATCCTCATCTGAAAAGAAGCAGAGGTTGGATTTGCAGATGGGGCTGTTCACCCTGGTGTGACTGGAAGAACTTTCCTAACTGTAATATTTATGCTGCAGATTTGCAGCTTGCCTGAAATAGACTATCCAGTTTAGAAAAATGTCTGCAGAACTCGGTTGGCAAATTTACTTACTTTAGCATATCAGGTTTACTTGACCAGACCCTACTAGACTGTCCAACTTGGGGTTCCAATAAGAGCTTTAACTTCAGCTTGCAAACTACACAAGTTGAAGTCAAATAGAGTGACTAAGAGAGATCATTAGTCAAACTGCATTCAAATGCAATTCATTTGCTTGTTCAGTCTTTTACACTGTAACATGGACTGTAACACTGTTTTCTGTTGCTGTTGGTGTTTAGATGCTGTACTTTATTGTCAATTGTTGTGTTTTTGGTTCTGATTGCTGGTTATGTCTTATAATCCTCAGGCAGGAAGTGTGGATGACATGCTAAGTAAGCCACTAGTCAAGTTGTCTCTGTAGAGTTGAACGCCATTCTCTGAAAAATGTTTTTCCCCTCTGGAATGCCAGATCTTCTCTGATGTCAGTCTGATGGATTGGGCGGAGCCAGAACCATTAACTACTCCCCTCCAACGGTCAGTCTACTGCAAGCTTTGAAATGCCTATTTTTCTAGATCCAATCAGTTCTCGGTGGAAAAACAAGCCACAATCCAATTTCACTCTGAATTAAACAACACCTCTGAAGCTGACTGAACTTCCTTTTCATGTGGACGTTAGCACCAATTCATTGTTAATCTGTTAACTCTGCCTCATTACCTTGTAGGTCTTAAAGCGTTTGAGATGTCTTCAAAGTTCACCCTGTGATACTCAGAGGAAGAAATGGTTTGCAACTGACCCTGACATTTAAAAACCTTATTTGGAAGCTATACTATAAATCATGATGAAGCTTCTTGTACTTTTGGCATTTTATATAAAAAATTTAATTTCCAAATTGATTGTAATTTTCAGACAATAAAATGTCTAAGTGGCATGTTGCTTCACTAAACGGTTATGACCCAGACTCTTCTAAATGAAGACCAGCCACGCTGTACTACAGCAAAGCTATCATGCCTGATGGAAATTAGATTTCAGAGGGACGTATAGATGTTCTCTGTAGGCTATTAGGGCAACAGCCAAGGAAAATGTCTTTCTTGACCATTTAGTGTCAGTTTAAAGCACTTAGCTTTCCTGTGGACAGCCATTTTGCTCTCACGCTAAAGAACTTACGAGCTGCTCTCATTGCTTTACAATAGGCTAGCTTCATTATCTAATGCTTTTGCCAAGCAAAAGGAATTGTAAATCTTCCTACCAAAGCTCCTTGCATTTATGAACTACACTCTGGTCTACAGTTGAGTTATGGAAACACCTGTTCGCAGAATGATCTACTCTACTTTAAAGCCAGATTCATGTAAGCTAATCTTTGATTATTCTGTTCCCTCCACCTTGACGTACATCACACCACAAGCCAGCCATAATTTCAATACGCCACAGGCCTTTTCCAAAAGGTCTCGGTTGGTTTTACAATATAAATGGTGTTATATTGACTTTATCGTTCATCGTATTCGTTCATCACACGGATTGTCACGGTCACTCTCGTGTTTGAGCGCTAGCCTAGCGTCACTAGCTCGATACCTTCCACTTCTATTGTGCCGGTCTCAAGCTGAGAGCACTTTTTGTTTCTGAAAGGAATGGCACATTGCCTGGCGCGAATGAAAAGAGGCTGTTTATGTAACTCAGCCATTCGGGAGATAAGAAAGCAGATCGTGTAGGTGGTGTTACAGTGTACCCTTCTGAGTCAGACAAAAACGCTTTTCATATTAACCATTTATAGTTTGTCATATCAGCTTACATCACCATATCATAGCAGTGACATAACATGTCTCTGTTGTGCTCCGTGTTTTAACAGCCATCGATCACACTCTGACTTTGTTGTGAATTGCCTCGTGTCCTTTAGGAATGTTTGTTGTGTGTTGTCTAGTCACTACACAAATGTAAAGAGACTGCGTGTTTGTGTTGTGTGATGTAAATGGAGTTTGTGCAGAATCTAAACAACAGCTCTGTTGTGTCTGTTTTGTATAAAAGTGATGATAAAGTTTGTTGTTAGCACGTCACGGACGTACGCTAGAGCAGCCTCGCATTCAATGCTAATTTTGGAGCGGTTGGCCATTTTTCTTATGTTTTATGTGGGCTAAGATTGTTTTAGAACTGGGTACAAATGCAGCTTTTTTCCTGAGTGTTTAAACAACCAGATAAAGGGAAGAGAAATGAACAGAGGTCATGTGATCTACAAATAATGCATGCAAATCAGAGATGCAATGCAAATATGTGAGAGCTTGGTTTTGCGTGTTGGCTTTGTATTCGATTGCATGTAAATATATATAAACCTGCCATCTATTGTGTTGTTGCATAGAGTGTTAAATACGCAGCAGAAACGTCAGTTTTCGCTTCATTGTTTTTCAAGTACATTAGCGCTGTTAAAAATGTCTGTGTCAGGGAGCCTGACACAGCTAATGTTGCAGCGAGATGAAATTAGCACTGTTGCAGATGAATCTTATTCATTTAACAGTCGCCTGCTTTTGTTTGTTCCTCTCATGTTTACTACGTTTTTCTAATAAAAGTTTTGGTTGCATTTGTTTAGCTGATGTTTCTGTTAACTGTGCTGTTTTATTGGCTGGTATGTTCTTAAATATGTACTTATTTCCAAACAGAAAATGTGTAGAGCAGCGGGAATTCATGCCAGTTTAAGGGACTGCTTGAAAGATGTAAATTTTGCTTTGTTAAACCTATACAACAGACTTTAAAATAAAAATAGAAGGCTGTTAGTAGATTCATTAGAAGCCAATTAACAATTTGACACGTTTGGTTAATGTTAAAGGAAAGAAACTGAATGAATCATCCTGTGTGTTTTGCGTGGTTGACGCTCACAGCAGAACATATGTGCAGACAGTATGTAAAGATGCGTTACACAGCCGCTGTCGTCTCTTTGTCTTCCTCACACTTCTGTTTTTAGTTTAAAGCTGCAATGTGTAACTTTTGTCTCAGTGTCGCCATCTCTGTTTGAAACATAAATTGCAGGTTACTAGATGCTTTTGTTTATGTTGCAGTCAAGCTGACATTTCACAGGAAATCTTACCTGACAACTCGAATGATAAATCATCATTATAAACAGGCTGTTGCTAACTGGGGTAAGAAGAGGTTTTGAACACTCATCTGTCATATTCTTGCTCAATAACAAAGTTTTGAGAATTTTGTTAACAAAAACAAGTTATGGATTGCAGCTTTGGTTATCAAGTTATCAATTGATGATATGAATTAGCATTATTTTAGATTGTTAATGAAAACAAATATATGAGTTAGTTTTGTGGCCTGTTTTGTTTTGTTCCCCTGTGCCAACTTTTCTGTCCTGTTTAAAAGCTTTTTTGTTGAAGTATTTTGATCTCAATCCAGAAACCAGTTCCTTCAGTTTTAGATGCTGAAGACGTTGAAAACAGTTGGGTTGTTTAATTCAGATTAGCGCACAGATGACAGAACACGTAGCCGTTTAATGAATGTGGTTCTGAAGGTTAATGTGTATGAACTGTATATAATTCTTGTCATTTGGTTGTTTTACAGAGAACTGTGAGGCGGGTCGTGTTTTGGTGCAAAACACTCCATTTGGTTTTGGCGCTTCATTCTGTAGGTTTATTCACACGTAACCGATGTCACCATTACACATTAAATGCAGCGGTTAACTTAATCAGTAAGTATTAATCGACTGAATAATGAGGAAATGTATCATTTTGGTGTTTCAGCGTCGTAATCAGTGCTAGCGTTAGCACTCTACTCTGGCTAATATCAGAGCTATTTAAAGCATTTAAATCTGTGAAGTTTCATTTAAGGATATTAAATGGAGATAAAAACTGCTTTTGCGGAGGTGAATGCAGGCTGCGTTTTTAGCTGATGTAGCAGCGTTTCTCCATTAGCTATGACGGACTGCCAGCTTGCTGTAGGAGGTTTCGGTGTTGGCAGAGTCCTTTAGGAAATCACAGTTTCATGATGTTTAAATTAGACTGAAGATCTATTGTTTTGAAATTGAATTGTAGCCTTTTGTTTTCGTTTTCACTCCGTTATGGCATCTTAGAAGTCTCACAAAAAGATGCTCAAAGCAAATTAAAGAAGCACGGATAGAAAAGCGAACACAAATTGCGTTTCGTATTATTACAAAGATGTGCGGCAAAGTAAAGCGTAATCAGTCTGAAGATACGTGGTGCTGTAATTTGTGCTGTAGCAGACAGCTCAGAGTAACCTGATTGTGGATAATGGAGACGGGGCGAGAACGAGGTCACGGCTGACTCAACAGCGAGTGGGCTTTATGCTCCGCTGTCCTACGTCTTGGTGTCTTCGCCAAACGCTGCACAGAAGCAATTTTATGGTCGCTCCAGATGGTCGGGTCCGTGAACGCGTTAGCCGCGACTGTACGCCGTCACGCCACCTATAAAGCCACTGAAAGCAGATGCTCTGTTTAAATGAGACTTCTGACATTAAACACAGTTTGCCCTTTCCTAGGAGAACCTTCTTCTCCAGCTGTTTAGAGGGTTTTTCAATCTTTAGTTGAGGCAGCAGAGATCATAGGTTAGTAAATACTCTTGGCAGGCCGTTTAAGCAGCTAGCGGTGAAACTCGTGCCGTATCAAACTCCATCAGATTCTTTGTTCTGCTAACCAGGTTTGCAAATTATCTGGCAAATGAGCGTATTTTGGGATAGGTTGCGGATTTGATTGGATGTAGGAAACATTTTGTGAGGCGTAATCTGTACCCCCAGCGTCTGGAATCCGGAGCAGGAAATATTGTTTTAGCCTTCCGGAACAGCTTATTTTTTTTTCTTTTTTTAACTTTCATTTTGTCTAACCTATTTTTCACAATGAGATGCAGGGAAAGCGCAGAGATTGAAAGATATCCAGTCTTTCCCTCCTTGATTTTCCTGCAGATTTTCATGCTAGCTGTCTAGACTGTGTGATGGTAACGTATCCCTTCTGTCTGGCCTGTAGTGACATATCATATATTTGCAGGAGACAATCCCTTTATTTATATATGAGTTAAATATGCCTCAGGGAGCTGGATGGAGATTGCATATCTGTAACCTGAGAGGCTGCAGAGATTGACAGAGGCCTGTTACTCGATTCAAACATGATTAAGCCCGAGTGAAGAATGAATGGTTTCCACTCAGCAAAGGCATGAAATTCAGAGGCAGCGCGACGATGGTGACATTACATTTCCTTTAAACAGGCCCTGGAAGCAGAAAAAAAACGGTTTTGGGGGAGGCTCCTGCGGGAACATTTGTCCAGTTGAGTAAAAGACTGCGTCTTTATTCCTGCCTGGATAAAACGGTGACATGACACTTGATCCAGTCACTCGGGGTTTGACTTAAACAGCTCCTCTTTCACGTCGGCTGTCACATCTGTGTTTGCCCATGGCTGGCATAACTGCGGGAGCACAGGTGACCAAACGGGGGGGTCCCAGAATTTTGAGGGGTGATCTGTTTCACTTAAGCGTGAAGGGCTTTTGGGAGGTTAATCCAAGACTAGCCGGTTGGTCTGATCGGGTTTCTATAGCATCGTGTGCTGCAGGCTAGTCGTAGGTGATTGCTATATCTCTGCATGTCTTTATTTTAAAGCTTTTTTAATGTAAAATTATATATAATGGAGGACTTTTTTAATAGGTTGGTTAATATTGGGGTCAATGTCTTTTTGTTCTTTTTCTTTCTAAAAAAAGATGTCTTTTTTTATGATGTCTTCTTGTCTTTTTTAATTAATAATGAAAGTGCACAATAAACCACATCCTGTCGTGCCCACCTCTGCCCTCTTCTGTCATGTGATTCCAACAGCCAATCAGCAATCGGCATCCACCTGTAGACTGCCCGACCCTGGCTGCCACCGCAAAGGGAGGTATCTGATTGGACGAGCGTATCCAATGACAATACCTTAGGGTTTTGCCTGTCATCCTGACAAGAACCTTAGGAGAGCTCAGATAGTTTCTTGCTTTAGGGCTGGCACTGGCTGATAGGACATCACATGAAAGCTTGTCAAGAGATTTGAGGAAGAGAGTCTGTCAGGGAGTTCAAGAGACCGGCTGGCTCTTCGTAGAGTCTGATGGATTCACCTGAAGTACAAACAGGGTGTGCAGTTTTCTCCTGAGCTTCAGAGAGCTGTACACTGTTTCATGTTGAATTCCTTGCCATGTGTGGTATGCCCACATTACAGGACGACAGAAATGGAGATGAAAGTTGAGCAGATAAAACGGCTACATTTTCAGCGTTTACAGCGTCGTGGTTGAACAAAAATGTTTTTGTCTGTGTGGGAGTGTGTTGTGAAGAAAACCTACACTCAGATTTGAGATTCTATCTGTAAGTGGAGAGGGTGAAATCTCTTATCCTGCTTAGAGATTAAATGGTATTTGTGAGATCTGAGATTATACAACAGTTGTATAAACCCACAGTTATTACAGAACTCAGGTTAAGTCTGTGTGTTTGCATGCAAAGCCTAATGTTTAGCTTTATTTAAGTCACAATCCATCACTTTTTAAAGGTTAAAAACAAACAAAAATCTGTCACTGAGTAAGTAAATCTCTGATCAGTGTTTCAAACGGTCTCCTTAACTGATTTGCAAGAAAAAAATGTCTACAGCTTCAGTTTATCTCCTGTGATATGGTTTATTGTGTGTTTAAAATAAATTACAGCCTGGATGACTCTTAATATTGCCTAAATGCATCAGTGTGGCAGAATTCAGCTGTGAAATGCCAGCGAGACACTTTTGTGACTTTACCTCATAAACGATGAGCGCAGGGACGGCGCGACAGCATCCTCCGTAATTAGAGCGTCTGTTAATGGTCACATAGTCCCAGGCCTTTGAAGTCCTCCTTTAATCTTACGGTGTCGCAGTCTTTCAGTGCTGAGGGAGAAATGAGTTTAATCTGAGGCTAAATCCTGGTTTAGCTGCGATGCTTCTATTATATCAGCCTGCAGGCTCTCGCTGGGACATTTAAATTGAATATTGAGATCGGTGGGACGAAAGCGCTACATCTAGACTCGGATTTAAGCGGCTTGCACGAAAACGGCATAAAAAGTTTTTACGCAGGCGATTTGTTTTAGCACTTACATCGTAAGTTGACAGTTTTATTGAATAGGCCTCACTTACAATGTATTTAGTGTGTGAGAAAGGTGGAGATGCTTTATTGGATAGGCTCTCATGTTTAGTGTCTTATTGTACCTAGACAGTGGAAACAGGAATGTATTGTGGAATGAGATCACATTGCAGGACAGATTCAAACCTGCATGAGCACCACGGCTCTTTGTGACTGGTACATGTGCACATTAGGCCGCTGCTGCGCTAGTTTCTGGGTCTAACATTTTAAGGTGTTC
The DNA here is from genome assembly GCA_036877545.1 of Yasuhikotakia modesta. Lineage (NCBI taxonomy): Eukaryota > Metazoa > Chordata > Actinopteri > Cypriniformes > Botiidae > Yasuhikotakia > Yasuhikotakia modesta. Next base: position 8,668 of record JBAJNP010005076.1, read on the forward strand.
ACATTGATGGGTTTGCAACGACAGCGTGACCAGAAGTCATTCATTTTAAATCAGAGTTAATTATTTAAAGTGACTTTGTGTGGTTATGGTAACATACTGGCAGCTGTTTACTGTATTTTATAGTTTTTGACTGTATTGTTTTTAAACTATTACTTTTTGCTGTGCTTTTATACATAAATTGATTTCTGTGTATTTTATTCTGTAGAAAGCAACAGAAATGGTTAAATCTCAGCTAGGAGTGGCGCTTAGCTTGGACAGTTGGATGCACCCGTTCGTACTCATCCATTCATTCCTCTTTCCTCTGTCCGTATTACAGCCCTAATTGAATTGAGCTTTAATCACATATTCATTCAACCCGTCTGTTGCTTCACTTTAATTTGCCCTTTGCCTTCTTGACTAAATTCATGCTCCAGTTTCATTAACCGTGGAGTGTGGACACAAACAGGTGGAAAGTCCTGCAGCAGGTGACGGTGCGCCGTTGGGTTCAGACGCGTCTCAGTTTGGGTCTTGGCAGGGAGTGACACTTAATCTTTACACCCCGTTTCAAAACCCCCTAATTAATCAGCCGGTCTCAGAAGAATGTGGGGCTTTTTTTGCTGAATTCAGTCTTTCAAAATGGGTTTTGTTTACCTGCATCTGGTTAGGAAACGGCACATCAAACGAGACGGGAAACAAGCAGTCGGGGTTGGAGAAAAGGGCCTCATCTCGGCACGTCCGATCTGATTGGTCACTGACAGAGGGGCTGTGACATTCGATGCATTTCAGATGGATGTCCTTGAGATTCAAAGTGGTGGAGGTAAACAAGCAGAATGAGGCGGTTCTTATCAGCTGGACTAATTCATATGGTTGCCATGAGCCGTGATGTTTGTTAACATTTGTCTCGTGGTTTTCTTTCCATCATAGTTAGAAATTTCTTACAAGAATATTTCAAAACTAACTGGATGGTTAGTTTCACCGTTGCATTTGTTTTAGTCAGGAACAAAAGCCAGTTTTGACTTGTTTTCAGTCTTGTTTTCACATCCATCAGGCAAAACCTGTTACTGCTCATTTCTCCAGCGCATGGCCAGTAAAGGTCATAGACATTTATGTGCTTTTCATACGATTTTTATTTCCAGTCAGACATCTCTGCTAGAATGTTAACTAAGATGTGATCTAGGCATTGAGGTTTATTTACAGAAGCGCAGCAGCTGATCAATGGGAGGGTCTCTAATTTGGTTGGTTTCTTGAAAATGTCAAATCAGTCTGTATATTTTGTGCATGAATGTTTTTCGGACACATTTTAGTAGGTTGTACATGATTTACAAGGACTGCTGTGTAGTGTGTATACCAGTTTCCTCATTTTAGGAGAACGTAACTGTTGTAGCGGTGCATTATGGGAATGCTGACAGTAAAAGTGCTCCTTACACTAGCTCAGTTTTATTACAGTGACTTGAAACATTTCACATATTTTATCGTTGTGAATCTTTTCCTTTGAAATATGATGTACAATTGCCTTTTTTTGTAAAAAAGCTTTCCATACCTTTTTAAACTGGCTGACTATTGTGAAAAATACTTTATAAATCTTTATATGTTTAAAAGTTGTTTTGCTAAAGCTAATTTCATGACTAACAATTACATTTAGCATATTAGTAAGATTATTGAAAGATGTTGACAATATTGGTAATGCTAGCATAACATTTTTCCTAATATTGATATTGTTACATTATAGACATGCCTGACTGGTCCGAGTATGACGCGTTTGGCTCTGGCGTTAGAGCAGCTGTGGTGACTAGCATCAGAATTAACGCTAGAGGTCTTCCTGAAAGATCTGTGAGTCCTACGTCTCGCTCTGTCCCGCGCACATTCAAGCTCATTATCACTTATTCTCTAATAACAATTTACTGTTTCCTGTTAGTGGCTTCTGAAAACGAATTTCGCCAGATGCCGTGGCAGCGTGACGCAGAGACGTTAGTTGTTATTTGGCCTGTGATAGAGATGTGAGGAACTGAGAGGGATAAAAGACTCATGAGACGTAAGCCAATTATCCACACTGTGGGAACTCCACCGCCAAACGCAAACCACCGCTTATGTAACGCACTTAGACACGCTCTCGCGTCTGCGCGAACCCTCTCAAAGTTAATATTTAGCTTCTTATATCGAAGAAGAGTGTCTTGGAAAGATTGCATCAGACACTTTGCTTGGCAACACGAATTTAGAGCTAAACAGCATATACAGATACACAAATGCAAAGATTATGAGGGACATTTACGATTATAGCTGTAAAAGTTGTTGGAGCAAATAACTCTGTAAATTTATATCGATTCCCCACATGGCATGAAACGTGTAATGAATATTTGCAGCCAATAGTTCTTGAGCTGTACAGAGCTCAAGGTGAGATCTCAAATTACCTCAGGTTTCAGAGAGAATCACGCTCATCACCCAGGTCACATGATCACTTTGCTGACGGTGTTTCAGGAACAGGTTTTGACTGACCCTTGAGTTAGTGCCCTTCAAAGGCACAAAAAATCCAGTTGAGTTTGGCCCTAGTGTGACTATTTATCATGTCTTGATGTGCTTGTGTTGTGTGCTGTGTCAAACAGGAATAATCCGCACAAAAAATTCACTGGAAAAGCATATCCTTGTGTTAACGGGAGGGTAGGCGGTTTCAGAGAGGCTAGCAACAGCAACCTATAGCTGTGGAAGCATCAGACGTAGACCCCGCCCTCCGCTTGCTTCATTCTCTTAAGCCACACCTCCAAATACTATGCAGATGTTTGACAGGCAAGTGGAGCGCATCACTGCATTTGGACCGAACATAATAACTGAGCAAACATTTTATGGTTCTGCATTTTTTACAGAAAATCTATATTTATATAAATATATTTTGAACACTTAGTGATTGCTATTGTGATGTGTAAGGCTATAATTCTCTTGGTTCAGGCATTAAAGTAATTGAAGGGGCACTATACTATATACAGTTTATATCCTTTGCTCTATAAACACAGGAAATAAACTGTGCTAACAGCGTGGTACACCTGTAATATACAGTTTTTGTATTCTACAATATAAAAAGTCTGTTCCTTATGTGATTGTAACCATTTTTTTATTTATGAGTGATTGGATGAACCCTGTCCAAAATATACCTCCAATCCGTGCGCTTCCATTTAGATGCCATTGAAATTCAAATAGAAGCTTATGCAAATGTCTGTCTGTAATATTCGGCTGATTGTCTTTTACTTTGCCTTCAGACTTTCCAATTGCTGCTTATCTAAGACATAACATGCATCCCTCAAATACCTGCGTAACTGCAGTCAGCTCATCTCAGTGCTCGCGTTTAAGTGCTTACTGGAAAATAGCCCTCTGAACTAAAAACAGGCCACTTCAGCGCGCTAAAGTATGCATCGCCCGAGATACGCGGTGCTTTCGTTTAACGTATACTTTAACGTCTTTTGATGAAACCTCATTTTGTCCAATCAAAACGCAGAGATTTAAAGCAGTAATCAGATCTTTTGTTGCAGGTGCGAGGGCTGGTTTAGATTAACGCTTCGTTTCCCCCAAAGTATTTGTTTGTAACTCCAATTAAAAACATCTGCATGTTTGTTTTCAAGCTTCTTTTCCCGGATCCTGGTCATAATCTGGTTAGTATGGTTACAATTACCCTCCGTAGTTTTGGTAAAGGAAAAAAACAGCAGGTTGTGTCGTTTTGTGCTCGTGACGTTTCTAAACAACTATTTGATCAGTCCTGGAAGGTTTATGAATAGAACACCATTAATAGATGGTAAAATAAAAACAGGCAGTATTTTTTCTGTGATGGGTTTTATGTTGATATGAATGCGGCTGTAATCGTGCTCTGATATCCCTCTATTTGCGTGCGGCCCTGGGCACTAATGATAGCGTGCAGGTTTAGGTAATAACCTTGTTTATCTCTTCTTTATGGCTCACCGAGTAACAGTGGGCACAGCCGGTGTGAGATTTTAATCCAAGCGTGATGCTTTTCTTTTTGAGGTGTAAAAACTGGCCCTGGTTCTACCTTCAAGTGACTGGAACATAGAACCGATGTTCTGAACCGAGTGCTGCAGAGTTTTAGCAGAGTTCAACCCCCTGCAGTTGTTTCGTGGGTTAATAGTCCACATGAGTTAAAAATAGGCTTGTTTGTCTTTTATTTTACATTTAATAACTTGGACCTGATGCTTGTGATGTTTTGATTTGGACTGAAAAGAAAATTGTGACAGAGGTTTTGTTTTTAGTTTAACTTTAAGGGAACATTTTTAGATTTTTATAATTAAAACATCCAAAGAATTTCTGTTGTCATTATACATTGCTGAAAAAACATACATAGGTACTATAACTAAAATTTAACACATCAGTTAAAATGATCTGTTAATATTAACAGCTAAATAACTTGGGCAAAGTTTATTGGCAAAAAAATCACCAAAATGGCATCAATACAACATCAGCAAAACTGTGGCCATGACTGAACATTCCTCCTTATAAAAAAAACTGTTTTCTGTGATTGTTCTCATCTATTCTGTAGCTTGTCTCTTTAAAAAAGGTCCCAACAGGTCATTTTAATCAGACATATAGTCTATACCCTGTGTTTTTATACTGTATTTTTTCCATGAGTTTCACAGTCTGTCTCTTCAACACATTAGCACAAGTTCTTTCCTGTGATCAGGTCTGCGTGCTGCTCAAATTATTTTTTGATGAGTCTCTTCTCTCACAGTCTTGACCCATTTCCTGTGTCTTATATAAGACTTCTACATCGTCTCTCTTTGAATGAACTATAATGTTGTTTCTGGGTACAAGGATAAAAGTCATTCAGGCCAGACAACGAAGAGGCTGTCTGTGTTTTTCAGCCCTGTTATTTATTCCTCTTCTGTGTTTTTGTCTCGGGTGATGAATCATAACACCTTGCAGAATGCATTAGCCCATCTTAGCATTCATCAGACAGATCGTCATTATTTTTACCATTATTGTTTGTTATTGCTCTTTCTGTGCATATCAGATCTGAGAAAATGGGTAATCAGAAGGTGAAACTGACAGTGAGAGTAAAATGTGATTTATGTAACTAACATGAGATGATGACGTACAAATGTGACTTTTTGATGCGTTTTTGATAACGTGTAATTGGTGTAGTTGCGTTTTTTTTGTGTAGTTATGGAACTATATATTTATAATCATATATAGCTGCGATACCCCTCTCAGACCTTTACATTACGACTGAAGCAACGCAGACACTTCTGTTTGTTTTTCGTTTGCATTTACTCTATGCAAAAGTATGTTGGACTGAATTAGAACATTTTTTGTTAAACTAAGAAATCCGTATCTCTCCGTCCTTTTGAGAGGAATAAAAGCCACTGCCTGTCGTAAAAGCTCTCTTCTGTGTCCTTTAAAGGAAAACTAAGTTAAGAGTGGCATGAAAATTGTGCAGCTTGATGAATTATGTAGCCTAGATTTCTCTCTGCGCTTTTGATGAGGAGAAAGAACATTTTTTTAAGCAGGCGAGTTGGTCCGTCCGGACGACGACTGACATGTTTTTAAGAATCTGTGATTAAAATGAATTTCATGCTTTTGTGCTTCCGTTCTCAACAGGTCTCACAACACCATTTTTAGATAACGGGGAATGTTCTCAGAACGTTGGCAAACATTCTCTTAAAGTTAAACAATTGATCTTGCTGTAACGTTAGTGATATAATTTTCATAACGTTCTGTAGCATATATCATAAATAAGAAATATAAAATAACATTTTAAAGGTTTTTATTGTTTTTTGTAAACAATTCTTAGTCTAAAACTGTGATGTGGGTTTGAGTTTGGCTTGTGGTTGCTGCACTTCAGTGTTTTGTTGAAACGATTTTGTTGCCCAATTGTCCTCAACCAGAATGAAATGATGATCTGTTGATCTGTGGATAAAAAAACAGTGCTCTTCTGGTATAGATCAAACACCGTGGGACGTGTATTTATGAGTTTTAAAGGCGTGTTTTCAGAAAGTTAGAAAATGTGGGAAACCAGGAAAAGTGTGTTTTTCTGGGCTTGCTGATCATTAGAAGTTTGAAGGTCAGGTTAGTATTGAGCCACGGTTGTTTGTCTTGATATCGACAACTGCTGTGTTTGATATCGTCTGTAGAGATGCTGGCTGGGGTGTCTCAGATAGCCAGAAACATTTCCAGACGCCAAACCGTCCTTACCCACTGGTTTTGTTGTTTACTGGGGTTGTACGGCCATTACATTGTAGGGCATTGTATTTGTGTTACATGATCACATACAACTGCTGTGATTGAGAAAAAAATTTAAATTTTTACTTGCTTTTTTATATGCTGAGAAAACGCATGTCAAAATACATTTTCTACACGGCAGTTAAACTTCATTTTATATCATAGCTAATTCATCCCAGTAGCTGTGGAGTAAAGTGTTTCTGTTAAAGCATTTCAGCAGAATCTTCTGCGTCTATTAAAAGATCTATCACTGTTTTTAAATGCAGTTTTATATTCACGTTGGAAATTATGAAACTTTGTTTGAAAGCAGGCGCAATAATGGATAACAGAAATTGGGAGTATTGAAAAGCTTTCACTCAAAACTTCCATCATTTTTTTCCCACTGGGTCGTTCCAAACCTGAACACAAAAGACACTCTGAGCTGTCAGAATAACGTGAGGGTGAGTAAATGATGTAAGAATTTTCCATCATTGGCTGAACAATCTCTGCTGTCTGAATCACAACTTGTTTAAAACGTGGCACATCTTTACCCCCTCTCCTCTACATCAGGATCCTCCTTAGATGTTTGTCTCCGTTTCAGATTCAAACCAGTCTGTAACTCCAGCTTCCTCATGGATTCATCCATTCACTCACCTCCCTCTAGATCTTTGAAGATCTCTTGATCGTCATGTTCCAGGGCATGTAGAGGATGAGAGTCCCTCCCCGTCCGTCTGCCGGAGACGCAGAGGCTGGTGAAGCGTCTGCTGATGTGGAGAGTGAGGAGCTTTGATCAGGAACGCTGTTGGGCCGTTTTCTCCTGACTGCTGTATAAGTGCATATACAGAGAGAGATGAGAGATGTGTTCTGGTTCTGATTCTGCTTGCCCTGCTCTGGTGCTCGGTGCTGCAGACAGGTTCCTCTGGGAGAACTCGATGCAATAAAGAACAAAAGAGCCGAGCAGAATTATGGCAGTACGCTGCGTCTGGGCCAGGCAAAACCGCATGTATTTTTAATGCGCTGCAAAAAAGAAATACAGCCTCTTTTTCTCTTTTTTTCCTCCATCTCTCTCTCTTTTTCTCCTTTTTTCTATTTTTCTATTTCTTTCTATTGCTCTCTCCATCTCTCCCTCCCTCTTTCTATTTTGCTCTTTCTTTCTCTATCTCTCTCCCTCCTTTTTTATTTCTCTCTATTGCTCTCTCTCTCTCTTTTCTCTATCTCTCTCTCTTCCTCTCCCACCCTTTCCTATTTCACTCTCTGTTTCAGTGGCTAATAAAGACTCTTATCATTACCCACAAGACTTGGTTCAATTTAACGCTGAGCTTTGCTGACATGAGATGGGTTTTCACTGATATTTTCAGCCCTCAGTGATTTTGCAGAATGCCGTGTGTGTCTGTGTGTGTCTGTGTGTGTGTGTGTGTGTGTGTGTGTGTGTGTGCGCGCGCGCGCGTGTGTGTGTGTCTGTGTGTGTGTCTGTGTGCATGCCAGCCTTTGCTTACTGTACTAATGACTTAACCCAAAATTTCAGGCTGGCTGGCAGACCTAGTTAAGCCGTGTGGTGAAGCAGAAAGGCGGGTGTGTGAGCTGGGGGCGGTTCACCTATCATTCCTGTTTTGGATTTCGCTAGCTGATTTTCACATGGCTGAACATTTGAACTTTTGAATTTAGCTCAGCTTTGACAAGCCGCAGCCCCACGAACGCTTCAGGATTATTGAAAGCTGAATTTGCGCTCTGGCCTCGCCTTTACTCGCCTTTCATGATAAAGAAAAAGCTTAAAGCCAACTAGATACTGGCACATGCGGTGTGTCGGGCTGCTAAGTACAGTGTAGAGTTTCCTGTCTTTTGACATGCGTGTATTTGTACTTGCTTTAATTTTGTGGGAAAGCTCAGAATCTGTCATGGAAAAAAACTCACTTCCTTGAAGTTGGCATCAATAAAGTGTCATTTCTGAAGACACGGTATGTTTTCAAATCTAGCGGCTGGAGAATAAAAACTTGCCAGAAAAAGCATTTTAGTTCGGTTCATTTGAGGTTCTGGCATATTTATATTTATATTTTAGCCTCAGGTCGACACTGACTGCTTGTTTGTTTTCAGCTTTCTGATTGTCAGATGCTGCAAGTCTGTTAAATCTTGTGTTCTGATATTAAACTAATAGTAGAAGGCAGAAGAAATAGTGGAAAGTTCTGGAGTTGATTTTAGCATGCTGACAGTGTGCAGCTCTGTATAGAAATGTACAGTATTGTGCTGTACTCTCAGCGTACTGTAAATCTCTTTTCCTAAATAGCTCATTTCAATACAGTGACATGATGAGATCACTGTCAGGCTGTTATATTGACCAGTCTTTGTTTTTGTAGCACTTTTCACTTTTGTATGCATGTGTGATTGTCTGTGTATGAATACAAAGCATCTCTTTTCACTAGTGTGTTTTCTTTTAAGGGCACACAAGTTACTTCCCTATCAGGGCGTCAGGAGAGCGTTAGTGGTTTTTAGCTGCTTGGTATCAACTTTGGGTGGGAAGGAAAAGAGGGGAAAGATGCGCTTACGTGTGGGAGCGTGTGAGGATGTGGTCATCGCAGAGGCCGGCGTATCTGTGTTGTTGTTTGACACTAACTAATGACCGACACAATCTCAGCATTGCTGTGTTGTTAGATTTACGAGCGTAGCAGGACGGCCACCTCGGCATGTCCCACCGGCCCTCGTCAGAAAGAGGGGACGCCCAAACTGCGATTTATGACCTGAAGAGGAAAGGAAAACTTTATTAGACTCTGTGTCTGTTCAGCCTTGTGCTCTTATCACGGGTCGACAGCCAGTAAAGCAGAGGTCCAGGCCGACACAGGAAGTAACACGTGGCTGTCCTGCCTGCCTCCCTGCTCTGAGATGACACAGTTGGGCGAAGTTTGTTTTCTTTGTGTTTTTCCTGCTTGCATTCAGTTGAACAATTGTAAGGGGGAACCTTACAATTGTTTTTGTAAGGACCTTTTTTGTAAGGGACCTTTTTTGCATATTATTCAGAATGTAGTTTTAATGGAAGTACTTTGAGTTCTTTTTAAAAATAAAACAAACAAACATTTGGATCAGTACCGCTACCACAAATAAAGTGGTTTGTATGATGTACATTATCAGTATAATGATCCTCGTAATGCAGTGAAAGGTTTGTGTTGCTAGTTATTTTTCAGGTTCTTTATAAAATGCATGATAAATATACAGTAATGCAGATTTGACTCAATGCATTATGCGTCAACTACCTGCGCACCATAAAAGACGACAGTGAGCCGCCTGTTCTGTGATTAATGTCTCTATCAGAGACATTAATAACCAGGCTTGGTTATGTCTGGTGTGGGTTTTTGTTTAGATGGCAATGACTGGCCTGTTCTCACCCGACACGGCCTGTTCTTACCCTGTTTCACACGCGCCAACTTTTCTTCTGAACGCGCTCCCGCATTCTCTCACTTCCTGGCTGCAGCTGCGCTCCATTTGTCTTCTGATAAGCAACTGTAAAGGAACGTCCCATCCATTTTGAGTATTTTAATGTCTCCCTTGATATCAGAAGCTCAGGGTTTATTCTTGTTGTTGATCTCAGTGGAGGTACCGGTTTTTGGTGCTCGCCTAGACGCTCGTTCTCAGAATAAAGACCGAGACGCAGCATAGAAAGATAAAAAATAACTAGCAGAGACTTGCAGCGCAAAGGGGAAAAACATTAAGGAAAGTACAACGTAAAAGGGCCCTCATGGGTCATTATTCTCAGTGTTCTGGGCCGTCCCCAGTGGGGTGAAACTGTGCTGATGTTGTTGGGAAAACTCACTGGCACAGCATTAGAGTGTCTGTGCTGTTAACCCTCATGTATACGTTTGCATCCTCTATGAACTGTGCAGAACTAATGTGCTTGTTTCTGTCAGCCTTGGCCAGGTTTTAAATTAGGCCCAAAACTCAATATTTATGCATCACATTTACATTTATGTTCTATTAAAGTGTATGTCTTTCTACTATTAAAAACTGCATGTTTCTGTACATAGACATCTGTAGCTTCTTCCTAAAGCAGTTTAAACTTGCCTGTCATCCTTGTTAAAAAAACTCTGAAAGTCACCTGCAGTTTTATGTTTCAAACAGAGATGGTGGTAGAGAGTCAATAGTTACAGTTTACAGCTTTAACTTTGTTTTATTCAGGAAAATAGTTTTGTAGCTGGTTTGACAGGTTGTGGTTGTCAACACTTGGTCCAGTGGTGGTTATAAACTCATCATCCTCACACTGTTATCTTCATCTTTATTGTCTAAACAACAAAAAATAGATTGTGAATCCTGTCAACACAAACTTGCAGTTTTCTGCACCAGACGCTCATGTAAGATGCTTTTAAAATTGTTGCACCGCTGTTTGGAGGAAAAGTGTGAAAAGCAAGTGTCATCGCAAACCTGTGACAGGGTTGAAATCAGGGCAGAACAATCCTGTGTAGATCTGCTCCTTTGCAAATAAATAATAGTACATAATAAGTGCATTTCTGGTTACAGTCAGCACTAGCCATGTAGTTCTCAACATTGTTTACTGTATGTAGTGTGTGTTTGTAGGCTGTGGTCACATATATAGGCTGGGAAAGTATTTTTATAGATGTTGAATGAAAGAAATTTGCACTTATCCTTTATTAGTAAGTTGACCGAAGGATCTGCTCTACGTTTGCCAGAATTACCACAAGAAACGTTTAAATAATTGGTTGTATCTGTCAGAACTGATACAAATACCTCCTTGAATAATCTGCGTTCCAGCCCAGGAGCTATACTTCTGTTTCCTCTGTTTTAAATAACTGCGTCTCTTTGCTTAAAATAGCCTTTGATTCATAAGTACCCAGATCCAGTGGTGATGAAACTGGGCAGGCAGGATGAAAAACAAATGTTTCCTCTACCCTTCTGCTGAACTTCTCTGTTGTGCACATGCCTTTTATTTTTTCTGCCAAACCCAAGGTTTATTTTTTAAAATCTCCTTAAATCTCTGTTTGATCTTTTCCTAGGGTTGTAGTAACTGTAACAGATGATGGACGCCTGGTGATTCTTGTGTGTTTTAATATCCACTAATGAAACATTTTGTTGCTTGTAGCAGTTTACCAGTAGCAGCGCTGAGGCTATGTGACAACATGCAACGCTCTTAAACTCATCATGCACACCTGATGTGCATTTGTATGGCTGATGGTCACTCTTAAGAAAAGAGAAGTGCTGTTATCTAGGCAGCGTGAGGGATTTCTCAGACAGGCCCCTGACCTCAGGGACACCCGCTGCATTATCACACATCTCAAACGTTACATCAGGCATCTGCTTCAACTCACCGCAGCGGCCGTACGCGCAGCCCACTCGACTGTGATGGAAAACACGCAGCCTGGGCGTTTAGCTCTCAATGGCGTTCGTTTAGTAATATAATGATAGTGTTTCTCAGCATGGCTTCCAGCTAACTGGTGCCTCAAACGTCTATTCAGCGGAACCGTTTGGGGTGAAGTGTTCTTGACCTTCAGGTTCTACGTCTCTGTTGGCTCTCATCTGAATGACAGTGTTCTGCCGCGTTCTGCGCTTTGAGCTAAAGTGCTTCTTTTCAAACAGTTTTTAAATTCAGACACTCATGTTGTTTTTCTCTCTTTTGTTTCCTCAACAGCGAACTCGTCTCTGCTGGGAGGTGGAGGTGGTGAGTGTCTCGTCTCTTACAACATTGTTCATTCTGACATCATTGGAACATCATCAGAACTTGTTGATGTTCTGTAGATACGTTCTGCTTTGTTTGACCAGTTTTGCTTCTTTCCAATCAAGTTTGTTTGTGATTTAAAGGAAGAGTTTATTCACGCCATCAAAATTCTGTCATTGTTTTTTCCTCCTCTATGCATTTTATCTTTCATTCAACACACTAGATGAATTTTTGAAGAAAATAATGGTTATTTTCCTCGTATAAAACAAAAGTAACTGAGAACTGGGGTGCGTCACTCAGTTAGAAACTTGAAAAATGTTTAATGTGACTTGTTTACTAAACTTACTATAGTCCACTTGGGAAGTATATATTCTATATCATACATGAGGGTGCATAAATAATGACAGAATTTTTTTTATGATCTAATGTACAGCCATATCATGTTCTTGTCCAATGGCAGATGGAGTCACGTGTCGAACCGTGTCTGGGTTTGCCTGTGGTTGTGGGTCTGACAGAACAACGTTTTACAGGCTCCTTTTGGAAACCTTTGTGAACACGCTTTGACATGATTAAAGTAATTATTATCCACAAGCACGAGGCATGACGGAGGAACGGGAAAAGTGTTGGGATGAGGGGAATAAGGGCCGGTGAATCAACCCAATTATCGCTGGAATTTTGATCCAGGGAACACCTCACTTTACTTGGAAATCCAGTTAGTCCCTAGATAATGAATGTGGGTCAGTGGTTTGCCCCTTTTTCACATGATATATTGTTTATCCATCTGTGCTGTGGTGGCAGGGAGGGGTCCGGTCCGGTCCGCTGCCACATCTCAGGGGCCGGACGGGCCTGATTGGGTCCCTCGTGAGGAAGCGATTAGCGCTCGTGATACGCTATCCGTCTCGCATCAAACTCTCCTTAGCATGGCTCTTATGTTATCTGATGTGTGTTAAGGCCTCAGTTCCCCGTCTGTTCATTGTGACGGTGTCGCTCGCCCAAGAATAGACCCTTATCAGCCACTGTGACTGATCTCCCTGATTAGAGAAGTGGCGAAGAGAAAAAAGTGTCCTGATTAGGGCCAGAGGTCGCACGTCTGTGACAAAACCACTTAGCACAGCACTTGTCAATGTGAATCGGTGTGACCCCACCAATGGGAATCAGACACTGCTGCGGTCCGCTCTTCACGCGGCCTCGTGTTGAGTGTAATCAAGGTCCTTTTATTGATTTGTCACGATACGAAACGTCTTGAGGGCAATTTGGTTTCTTCATTATTTTAAGGTAATTGGTTTTTGATATTGCGCCGCGTGTGGGTGCGTCTGTGATGCGTTTAGTGGAGGTTTTCTCTTCAGGCCAAAAGATGTTTCTCAAATTGTAGAATAAATTAACTGGAACGATTGACCAATGAAATGTTTACAGTATTTTACAACATCAGTGATGTCGTGACGGGACTCGTGAGGCTGAGGTTACATCAGGAATAGATGATGATGATGATGATGGGACAGCTTGAGATGCTTACATTTTTTTATATTCTTAAATTTGTTTACAGTTTTGTTATTTTTATATTCCTCTCATAGTTTGTACAGCTTCAGTGATATTCTTATATTTTTAATATTATTGTTTTTACTGTCTGTTAAGCAGTATATCAGGCCATATTGCTCATACGTGTAAACCATGTACTTAAGTTAAACCTGAGGTACTTGGTAATAAAGTTGATTTAGATTCTAAACTAACCCTGCCTGTGGAGAGCGGCTGTCCTGTTGAGTTTTGCTCCAGCCCGGCTCCAAACACCCACCTGTGTGATTGATTAACCGGTTCAGATGCGTTTGATCGGGTTAAAGCTAAACTCTGCGAGGCACTAGCGCTCCTGGAACAGGACTGACTGCATGGGCGTCCAAGTATCCTTATGCATTTATTCATGCACATCAAAGGCGATCGCATTAATTGAAAAAACAGCGTGATGTGCGATATGTACTGTGATATTTCACACTTGTTTTTTTAACTTTAGCTAAATCATTGAAATGACAGAGAGAAGATTATTTATTCATGGATAAACATTATGGCTGCGTCATTTTTAGCGTGAGGAGAAGCGGCGCATGGTGCAGTTTTAATGCGGGCGCTGCTCTTTTATACATGTCAGACATCTGTGAAAAACGCCCGGTTGCAGGATTGCATCTGGAGCTGTTATTCTTTCAAACGCGTCAGGCCGCATGCAGCGCTGATAAAACGCAGCTCATTGTTGTGTTCAGATCCAGAGGGAGTTTAATCAAAGCCCATATCAGGAGCAATGTCTTCCCTAATTAACATCCCCTGATGCCGGCGCTAGAAAACCAATTAACCCCTAACTTACAACACATTTGGTAGTTTGAAGAATAGAAATGGAAAGCAACATTGGCAACGCGAGAAACAGTCACAGAGTCACGCGAGCGCAGTTCAAAGTTAACACTTATTATCAAGCATCTAATGAAAGTAAAAATTGTCTCTTCAAGTAAGTTCCTCATGTTTTCTGTATATAATATACATCGCTAATAATGTGCTGTAAGTTGCTTTGCATATAGCATCTGCAAAACGCATGCATGTGAATGTAAATAACATTGACAGATTCATCTGAGTTACTCTCAGGTTATTTTTGGACCCTGTTTGTGTGGAAACGTGTGATGTGATCTTTTGACAGGAATTGTAGAAGGAGAGCAGACCTTCATGAGCATCTACACGTTCTGCAGATACGTGATGAGTGACTGATCCTGGGTAGCTGAAGATCTTTGGCTTTTATTGTCATTTGTCCCCAATCACAGGCAACATTTGTCCTCCTTCCATCTTTTTTCATCTCTCTCTCCTGTTTCTCTCAAGCTCTCTCATCTCTTTCTGTGTCTCTCTGCTTAAAAAAACATCTCGTGTCCTGGATGCTTTTATCTTCTGACCTGACAATATCGCCAGTGGAGCACCAGATACTGAACGTGTTTTCTTTTCTCCTGCTTTGCTATCATTTATCGAGGTGAAGACCCCCATCTGTGGCAGGTCTTAAGAAAGACGAGGCTTTCTCTTATCTGTGAGAGAGATTTGGGCTGCTCTTGTTTTGTTTTCAGATGACCTGAGGACTGACAGAAATGTAAATAGAAGAAAGAGTTTCTACTGTATGGGACTTAAGCTAAAGGTCACGAGTGTTTAATTGTTCTTGTAAAGTGTTTTGGCATTTAACTTACTTTTGTGTCTCGTGGTTTTGCCGCTGTGGTTAAGCAACTCCCTGTCGTCAGATCACAAACTCTGATAAACATAATTTTGTGTGGTCAGCAAATCATGTTTCTTCATTCCGTTGCAACCGTGAGTAAATAAATGTCCACTTAGTTTTAAATGGCCTTGTGAGTCTTGTACATCTCCCTTATCTAAATTTGATCTAAACTAACTTTAAGTGCCCATAAACAAGCACGGTCAATAAAACAGCTCTCCAAGTAGGGCATCTTTCTACTTTTAATTATAAAATTCATTAAATGATAATTGGGATTGTGTTTGGTGATGTCTACAAAACGTGCCGGCTTAGATATTGAGCACATCTCGCAATTAACAAATGTCCCGGGGAAAATGTGGTTCTGACGGGTTAACTGCAGGCCGCGTACTCGACTGATCAAAATAACTTTGTTTGTTCACTAGTAAACGAGGCGGTTTTGAGGTGCGTCTGATTATATCAACAGTGTTGGGTTGTTTAGATGACGGGGTGTTGATGGAGTTCGGATTGGCTGCTGTTTGTGTAAATAACTCTTCCTGAGTTTTTCTCAGACTTCCTGTCCAAGGCTCTGTGGTTCTCGGTGTGGAACATAATGTTTTTGCTTCTTTTTTGGCAAAGTAGCTTTGGTAGCAGAGAACTTTGATGTTTTCATCCAGAAGGGAAATTGCCTCATTAACATACTGACTATAATGACTCCACCTGTTTAGCACTGGGGTTTAAATGGACCACCCAGACTAATCACAGCAGCTTTTGTTCCTGTGGGTCGCTTGTGCAGGATATTCCAATGAAACGTGTTGAAATGCAATCAGCCCTACAAATGCTACTTACCAAACACTGCAGGTACAATTTATACTGAGCTTTAAATGCCTCAAGTACAGGACAGGTTAAAGGTTACATTCAGAAACAGATATATATAAATATATTTAGACTTTGTGATCTGTGTCAGCATGTAAAGAAACTTTCAACAAAAAACAAAAAATGTTTCTGGAAAGAAAAATCAAGTTCTGCCTTTAGGAAAATGCAAAGCCAACATTTTTTTCTTCTTTTCCAAATGTGCCTTCAAACGTAATGTGAAGTTCCAGGTTCTCCTTGTTGGAATAAGGGCATGTCATGTTGAATTATGTCTGTTCCTCCTGAGTTGTGAAGCAGTAGGTCTTGACCTTGCAGAAAGCAATTAAGATTGTGTGTGTTGCTGGCATCATCCGTTAGCCCACAGGCATTAATCTCAGCCATTTTTGAGAGACTTTATCGAAAGAGTGCGATCATTAAATAGTTTTAAATTGCTTTTGCACGCTTTGTGGCGTCACCTGACAGCTAACAGTTTGCACTTATGCCATTGTTAGAATACGCATGTGTGCGTTAATGCGCTAATTCATGCAAAAGTTTTGGCTGTTTACGTTTTACATTTTTAATTTGCCATCTCCATGGCACACAGAGCCTTGTTGCTTCTGTTTAGGTTTGTTATTCTCACGGCTGTCTCTCACAGATCAGACCCACACGTGCATGTGAAACAGGTCCCGGTGTTTTGTCCCTGTTTGCTAGCGTGACCCTCGTACGACCGTTTCACTACCCCTGCCTTGATTATCCTTTCATCTAGCCACCAATAAATTGCTTAGTAGCTTATGAATCATCAGTGCTTACAAACGATTTCACTTGTGCACCTGCGGCGCAGCGGCTCTTTGGTGTCGGGCTTGAACACGCTGGAACACGCTGGAACAAAAGCGTCACACCTGCCACTTAAGCTGCGGCCGCATCCGTCCCCCAATTAAAGCTTGAAATGATGCAAAAACCATCTTTTTGTCCCAACTCGAACCAAAACATCCTCCACACTCAGTTGTCAAAAGGCAAAAAGCATCATGTGGATACATCTAATGGGTCTCAACAAGGCCATTTTACTCTGCGATAGAGACACTTGATATACAAGCGCATGAATGTGTATTCTTTTGGAGGGAGAGAGTTTTTTTTACCCACAATCCCTCGCTGTGTGCTTGTTCACAGGTTTTTGTAGGAGGAAGCCTGAAATAGGCTCCGCTATCACACTTTGGCCCAAACGGCAGTGATGGATGGACTAATTGATGTGAAATTATCACACCATTAGTTTTTGGCTGTTTCAGATCGTCTGGGTGCTATATTTAGATGGTGGTGTGTTATGGTGGCATGGACAAGTCAGGTTGTTGGAAGACTCTTGGTGTGTGTGGACCTTCTTGGGGAATTTAGATTAGGTTAGCAGAAATGAGGACCTAAGAGCTTCTATGGTCTAACATCTACTAGGCAGATATTAACTACACATGCTTTCAGCTATATTTCAATTTGGCACATGATGACAAAAAATGTTTAGGGACGTTTTTTACTGGCAAAGTCAAAAGAGCCCACAAGTCTGTTATATTTTTATCTGCCTTAGCAAGCACCACTATAGCAGAACTGTAAGCGTGGGAAATTGCACTCGTTCTTTTCCAGTTTTCCCAAATGTGGTGAATTATAACTGTCATCAAAATGTTAAAGGAACACAAACGGAAGTATAACAAAAAATGAAATCAGGTCTTTAGCTTTTTTTATTGCAGTCACAGGTTTTGACTATATTATTGCTCAGCATACCAAGATGTTAAAAGAGCTAGTTTACCCAAAAATGACAATTGTCTGTCATTACTCATGTCATGTTTATTTTTGTGGAACACAAAAGCAGATGTCTTTAAAAATGTCTATTCAATGGAAGTCACTGTTGTTTGGTAACCAACATACTTCAAAATATCTTCTTTTGTCTTCCTCAGAGGCACAATGTCAAAAAGGTTTGGAATGACATGAGGTTAAGTAAAGGAGGATTGTTTATTTTTGGGTGCATAAGCCTTTAGATCAAATGCTTTTCAGAGTCATTACAGTGTGTCCAAACTTTTGACTGCTGCTGTACATATGTGAATGTCTTGGTGATGTAATTTAAAGCACTTTTGCTCCATGTAGGCCCATAAGTGACACGTTTATACAGGTGTTGGAGTTATGCGGTCACATGTCTGCCCTGATGCTGCCTTCACATCACTGTTCTCTACAGCAGATGAATCATTCATCTGCGTCTGCACACATAAATCTCCCCGCTGCCCGTCGACATCGGCAACCGTGTCATTAGTTAGTCAATGGTATCGTTTGGGCTCTGCCCGGGTAAACAGTGATAGTAAGAGTGTCTTAAGAGTGTCTTAACACACACACACACACACACACACACACACAAGCAAACATATGCACACATACACACACATACGCACACAAACACACATGTTTATTTAGCTGTTTAAGTGAGGAATTACAGTGTTATGGACTTTATGGTGCTGTTTTAATATAACGCTGTTTTTTATAATCATGAAACAATTATTGTTTTTTTTATTTAGATTATACATTATCTCTTATATTTTGTGGGTTTCCACAATTACCCTTAACCCTTATGTGCCTCACAACAAAAGCTAAGCCAAGTTCACCCCCTTACACACACACACACACTCACTCTCACACACACACACA